>CABEEJ010000019.1:516250-563116 GCA_901482245.1 Timema douglasi | reverse complement strand
TGGTTTTCTCTTTTAGGAAGTTGCGTTGCGCGTTACACACTCCTCCCTGATGAGTTCCGATAGAATGAAACCTAGGTCGGGGGATTGGGCGGTGACGATCAATTTTCTTTAAGAGACATCCATTACCTCTTTGTCCATTGGCAGCAGTGTAAAGTGTGAACTGTGTTCTTCTTTTCATTGTAAAGGCGATATTGTGTTTGTCCCCCTTTTATATGTTTCTATCCACCTTTCCTGTACCTTCTTCCAAATATAATATAATAATGAACTTAAAAATTTTTTGTTTGTTTCTTCTAAAAGGGCCTTTCTTTCATACTACTGCTATAGCTAAGTGTCGCCAAATAATCCTGCTACAGCTAGGTGTAATCATACCTGACTGGTAGGTCCTTGTGTTCCCATTTTGCAGTAATTGATATAAGGACATGGGTTAAGAAGAGGGAATTTCAAGGAAACGAACCAGATATAACCTTGATGAAAGAATGGTAAACCAACTCCAGTTGGTTAAAAACCCAGCTTTCTGTATCAGAGCCAGGAATTTTAAATACTAGATAAACCCTGTCTGTAAGTGATATAGTTATCAATGTACAAGCTCTCATAAAAAAGGAAGAAATAAGGAAAATGTGTCAGAACTCTGTTAATCATTCTCAAAAGAATATATTTATGTTTTAAATATAACAGAGATTAAGTGTAAAAAATTAGTCAATAGCGATTGACCAACCGATTTCATGGCAAATTTCAGTTAATTGTGTAAGAAAACTACATAGTCATTTTAAAAAAAAGCTAATCTTCAATTCTTTTATATTCTCAAATGTATCAAGTAATTTTAAATAATATTTGAGTGTAACCAAAACCTTGATCAGTCATAATCAGTAATGTCCTAAGAAATAAAAATACTATGATATGAAAATGTGAACTCCATTTACAGTGAAAGATAGTAGGTTTACTTTGACTAATTACACTATGACCCTATAAGCTAAACCACAGTGGAAATATGCAAGGTAATACCTTTCAGGGTCAATGTAGGTACATACATTCTATCTATATGTTTTATTTTTGTTTTATAAATATGAGAATGTGTCTATTATTTGTATAGGTATTTGAGGAAAGATTGAATTTAAGGTGCATGGACAAACAAAAAAATAGCAAAAGTTGAGTGGAGAAATGATAGGTGATTGCTGGGTCTTAGGTCGAGGTCCAAAAAGGATGCTGATACCCGATATACTTGGATGACATTTCTCCCTCTCTCTCTTTTTGAATAGAAAATAGGGAGGAGTAAGCCAAATATTCCAGGTTCTATTCCTGTGCGCAGGTGTTTCAGCTAATTTAATAATCCTAGCCTTAGTTTTTGGTCATCCTACCCCAGTGTATGCTGTAGTTTCTGAAAATGACATACCTGTGACGGTGCAGGATAGAAGTTCTGTTTTGGGGTCTGCGCGATCTAAAGAGGATCCACCTGCTGACCGTGGATAAGCCCAGGGTGGATATAGAATGTGCCGGTCACATCCTCTACTCCTCTGTCATACAGAACGCCAAGAAGAACCCCAACTTCGGCACCCCGGTCAAGTTCCTAGAGCTGGTAAGTGGCAAACACGAACTTTACATTTTAAACGTGTATGCCCTTCGACTATTATAGCTTTAGTTATTAAATATAACTTTTAGAATACTATATTGCAAATATAATAAATAGGGAAAGGATTTTGATGACCAAAAAATTATCAAAAAAATACCTAATATTCTAAAACAACCATCCAAGAATATGAACAAAAACTCCTAATAGATGCACTGGGAAAATCAAACACACACTTTAGAAAATGTAGAATGCAATGAAAAACCTTTAACAACAAAACTCTTGCATTCAGCTAAACATAATATTGAATTAGAAATATTTGCTTCAGAAGTAATAGCTACCCTTTCAAACGCAACCCTCTGAAGCTTAGTTACAGCATCTTCCAGGAATGTGTATTTTACAACAAAACAAGCAAAGAGGATACAAAGTTCATGGCCTACGTTATCTTCTCATTCAGACAACCTGTGTTTAAAAAAAAATGTTTCAAGTATTTATGTATGCATTTATAAAGTATAAATAGTATTTAAAAATATAATTACTAAACACAAATGCATTAAAGTGACTCAAAAATACCTAAAAATGATGTAGACCAAGAAAATATTACCTTAAATTTTCTTTAAGAAACACTATAAAATAGACATGTCTACAACTACGGGATCATGAATACAGCATTGTATGTGACGAACCAAAAAGAAAGATGTGATGTCATCAAAATTCAGGCCCTGATTTAATGAGTATATTTTTTCCTAAAACGATCATCATCATGTATTGTTTCCAGCCTGTGGTTGGGTCAGTTTAGTAAAATGTATCTAACTCTTTCTATCCTTTCGCCATTCTTCTCCTCTCTCTCACTTACTTGCTGCTATCTGCTCCTCCCATCTCTTACTTGGTCTCCCTTAGTGTATTTTCCCTCCAAACTTCACTCCATCATTCACCTTACGATCCTTTCCTTTCCCATCCCCACCTATCCATAAACTGTAATATCACCCGCTTCATTGGTCAAATGGTATAAGGTGTCACTTGCATGTTAGACTGGCCAACTGAAGACGAGGAGATTGAGGTTTGAATTCCTGTCGAGTCTACTAAGGGTGGTTTTCCCATAATGATTTCACTCTCTTCTCCCAAGCAAATGCGGGTAAATACTTCTAATATGTTTCCTTCCCCAGTCCTATCCCATTATAATAATTTTCATGTGTGTGTAAATCCCTCAACAGATACCCGGCTAAATAAAAAAAAAAAAGATGTGTTATAATGGGTCATCTAACACTATGAATAAAGTTATCATTTCAACTTTTTATTTTATTATTTTAGATTTGTATTATATGAACATTAATTTGTGATCTAAATAACAGAAAAAATGACAAAAATAGAATATGTTTGTATATTTTAGCTTTAAGTATTTTAATTGCTGAAGCTCCGTAATTGTCAAATCTGGAATTTTACTTTTGAATCAAAAGTCAAAGTACTCCCCTATTGTTTCTACATATCCTTTATAACAAGTTTTATTTGGCCAGTGGAGCACATCAATAGTGGACTCATACATTACTCGCTTTGCCCCACACGACTTAACTAGATCAGTGTCTTCTGAGATTCAAACAGATGAATGGTTAGAGCCTGGCACTCAATATTCTCCTGTCAGATGGCCGTGACACAGAGGGTTGCGTGTGTTCCAGGAGTTGCCCGAGCAGGAGTTGTACCGCCCCCCATTGACCATCCGAGCCGTGGACTGTCGCAGTTTCGGCCGCTACACCCTGGTGGGGACACACATGATCAACTCCATCCACAAGTATATGTATGTCCCCATGACAAAGAGAGAAAGGGAGGCAGAGGAGAGGAAGAAGTCCCTGCAGCAGCTTCAGAGTAAGTGCAGAAACTTGCGGCAGTTCAGAGTAAGTGCAGGTAGGTGTAGCAGCTTCAAAGTAAGTGCAGGTACTTGAGGCAGTTCAGAGTAAGTGTGGGTAGGTGTAGCAGCTTCAGAGTAAGTGCAAGTACTTGCGGCAGTTCAGAGTAAGTGAGGATAGGTGTAGCAGCTTCAGAGTAAGTGCAGGTACTTGCGGCAGTTCAGAGTAAGTGCGGATAGGTGTAGTCAGCTTCAAAGTAAGTGCAGGTACTTGCGGCAGTTCAGAGTAAGTGCGGGTAGGTGTAGCAGCTTCAGAGTAAGTGCAAGTACTTGCGGCAGTTCAGAGTAAGTGCGGGTAGGTGTAGCAGCTTCAGAGTAAGTGCAGGTACTTGCGGCAGTTCAGAGTAAGTGCGGGTAGGTGTAGCAGCTTCAAAGTAAGTGCAGGTACTTGCGGCAGTTCAGAGTAAGTGCGGGTAGGTGTAGCAGCTTCAGAGTAAGTGCAAGTACTTGTGGCAGTTCAGAGTAAGTGTGGGTAGGTGTAGCAGCTTCAAAGTAAGTGCAGGTACTTGCGGAAGTTTAGAGTAAGTGCAGGTAGGTGTAACAGCTTCAGAGTAAGTGCAGGTACTTGCGGAAGTTTAGAGTAAGTGCGGGTAGGTGTAACAGCTTCAGAGTAAGTGCAAGTACTTGCGGCAGTTCAGAGTAAGTGCGGGTATGTGTAGCAGCTTCAGAGTAAGTGCAAGTACTTGCGGCAGTTCAGAGTAAGTGCGGGTAGGTGTAGCAGCTTCAAAGCAAGTGCAGGTACTTTTAGCTGCTTCAAAGTAAGCACAGGTACTTAAAAAAGCTCCAGATTAAGTACAGGTAATTACAGCATCTTCATAGTTGCTGCAGGTACTTAAAGAAGCTTCAGAGCAAGTGTAGGTACTTACAGCAGCTTCAAAGTAAGTTAAGGAACTTGCAGGCACCTTGGAAATCTGTTTGATCCAAATGACCTTTCATATTCTATGGATCATGAATTAGAACAGTTTATAAATAATATTATGATCATATTTGACTCAATAGTATCATACAACTATAATTATTTTGGATTTAACGTTTTAAAATGGTGAATTTTAATTAAATGAGGCATAGTAGCAGATATTTCTTAGGGATGAAAGATGGAGGGGGATCCAGACGACCCCAGTACATGACCCACCCATTCTTTGTTGCGCATCTGAACACCAATAAGACTGCCTAACAACTTGGTTATAGTTTATAATATAAAAAAGGATTGATCCTTTAGCACAATGATTTCCAAACTTTTTCCAGTTACATACTCGTAATCAGTGCCATGGCTTAACCAATGTACCCCTTCCAGCTCTTCATGAAAATAAAGAAACACATAGGCCTACTGACTATTTTATGATAGTAAAAACCATTTTTCTAAAATATATTAAAGCATTAGTGATAAACAAAGTCATTTACTACTTTAGTTTTATTTTATAAGGTAATTAACAAGCACTATCTGCACCCAATGAATGTATCATCATTCAATTTATGAACTTGTGTGGTTTTAGAACCAACACAACATCCAGACCTCAAACATTAGTATTTCAACGTAAAAAGGAAAATCCACATTCACCGATGATAAATCTTTTGGAAATGTCAGGAATCGAACCCAGGATAATTAGCTAAATATGCAAACACACTACCAAGTGAGCTTAAGAGTCTGATTTTGATACTTGTAACCAAATATCAGAATGTCACATTAAATTGTTTAATTTATTATTATTTAGAGTGAAACATGACATTTGGAAACAAAAATTGAACCCTGGTGTATGAGCGATCTGTCTCTTTAATGTAGTTAAGACTAACAAAAAAAGTAATTTGATTTCGGAGTACCAGTTTTAGGTATACTAAAACAGAGATGGGAGTTGAATGTTGATTTTAAAAAAAAGGTGTATTATGTGGAATCTACCTTTGAAGGGTGTCATGACTGGAGATTCGAGAATACCTGGGAGCGATGGTCTTGATCTTCTTGATTCGAGGATGGTCTTCTTAAGAATATTAGTTTGCGAGAGGAGCTCCCCTAAACACTCGCGTTTAATTGAGTACATATTATATTAAATAAAAACACACACAAAGAACATTATTAACTTATTATCTATGAATAGTCGCGCACTAAAATCACTTTCTACAGGTTTTTTTTAAGAGTTCATATTCAAACAAAATGAGCCAGAGAGTTTCACAGAGTTGTGATAGAGATTGGAATCCACAGACCATTGTTTGAGGCGGAATAAGCGACAGGTGTGAGGGTTTACTTGGGAGTAGGAGGGTAGAGGGGTGGCTAATTCCAAGAAATCTGCAGTTTGAGTGAGGGGGAATAGGGGTGGAAATAACCAAGTGAGACTAGTGAATAATGAAATATGCAACAAACTAGCGAATCATGAAATATGCAACACCTGGACTTTTGGCTTAATATGCCAATGTCCTTACTACTCTATCTAGGAGATGTACCATGATCAGGGTCATTCTTCACTCATCTCTTAAGGCAGAATTTATAAAGGATGTGTGTAAATCGTCAGCTACATGTAAGCTATCAATTAAGATTGTGAGCTATCAGATAGTGCAGCCATCTTAGACTCGGGAGAGCGTAATGATGCTAATAGTTAAATGAAAATGGTACTAATTCATTTGGTCATTTAATCCATCAAGACTTATAATTATCAAAATATACTTAAGATCAATAAAATTTTGCTTTAGTTCGCATACCTCATGAAATCCTTAACATATCCCTTAGGGTACATATACCACAGTTTAATATGAAACACTGCTATAACATCAACGATTCAGCTGTTTAGTTTCTAATCATTTGTTTTATAGATGTGGACCCGGCGAACCCCAATCAATTAACAGCGAACAGTTACACCGTGGTCGACACCGACAACAGGGAAGTGAGTCCATTGCTTCCCAAAGCCAAGGACACTCCAATAATGTTGGATTATGTGAGTAACTTTATGTCCTTATAGAGGAACTTACTTCATAGCAATATTTGGTCATATTGGGTTGGTGTTAAACCCAATTTTATACTAACTGTAATCTTAAAATAAAAATCTCCTTCATTGAATATTTACCAAATTAAAAGTTTTGGGACACATTCTCAGGAAACAAGCTTTGATTTAATGTATGTAAGATAATTGAGTAAAATTTTGGGAATCATTGTAAAAAAAATCATTTCACATTTTGAATGGATCTTAAAATGTATTTTAAATCAATATTTTAGGGGACAAGTCAACCCACAAAGAAAGAGCTCAAGACTGAAGTAAACAAAAAGAGAAAACAGAGCCTGTCTGATGAAGTGGATAACGATGAGGCCAGTCGAGACTGGTGGACCAAGTACTTTGCGTCGGTGGAGGCGATGATTGAGGTGAGTCATGGAAGATATCTAACTAAAGGTGTTCAGCCAAACTATATTTTCAAATTTCCTGACTTTTACAGGTTTTCTAGAGCCTATTTGTTTTTCCAGCCACTATGTATAAATATCAAGAATATTAGACACATTATTTTACTAATATGGCGATATAATGTTATAATTTTTACATTCTTGCTATCTAGCAGGTATAGAAAATATTGTGAATGATCAAAAAAAATCGAGCTCAAGATTTTGATGAATCTTGACATTTCATGACCCCCCGAATCTGAAAAAGTGGTTTTTGAATTTCTGTCTGTCTGTATGTCTGAACCTCCAACTAGAGCCTAAACTATTTTACCAATCAGGCTAAAACTTGGTATCTAGGGTTTTTATAGGATTGCCTAGAGGGGTTTTGGAATTTGATATCCCACCCTAAAATTAAGGCTAGTTTACTGAGGGGGTAAAAGAGAAAAAGTCAATTTTCTCAAAATCGGCTCTAGCAATTTTGATTAAATTTCATTTCTAAACAAATTATAAATATTCCAAACAATATGGCTTCTCTCAATATTTAAGCAAAATGACTTATCATACCTCTGAAACTATTTGAGATATGAAATTACTTATCATTACAAATATGTAGATCTATTGAAGAAATAAAGAAAGAAAAATCTTAAACGTTTCTTACCAAGCGATTCAAATATTTTTCAAAAATAAGATATAATTATTTGCAAACCCCTGTATTCTGAAACATACAGTCCTATAGCTCCCAATACTTTGTTTAGTTTTTGAGGGTGCTCAAAGTTCTTGTTTGTCATCAGGAGAACAAGGAGGCACGTAAGGAGACCGCACACCTTCAGAGCCAACAAAATGGGACATTGCAGATCTACCTGGACGAAGCCACACACAACGCCAATGCACTCCAAGAGTGCAAGAGGGAACTGTCTTGGAGTTCTGAGCGCAGTGAGAAGAAGAAACACACACTGAAAGGTGCAGCCACGGCCACCAAGTTTGTGGCCCGTCTCAGCCCCAAGAGCGCAAGACGGAAGAAGGAGCTAAGCACCGCACTCATGAAGGTCAGATATTCACATCTTTTAAAAATGTGGTTTTCTAGCCACTACTTTGATTACTCGGAATATGACATAACTGTATACTTGTACTACTCAAAATAAAACAAACACTTATGTTTTTAGATAAATTTATTTATTTTAATATCAAATAAATAAATTAATGGTGGGCCAATCAGCCCTTTTTCCTACCAGAACAATACCAATCTCGCCAATCACCGATGGCAAGAATTTGATTTATTTTAGTTACATTGTTACAAACTTAGGTGACCTGGCGGTCTAGGGGGAAAGTGTCGGACTTCTGTGCTGGGGTCCGGGGTTCAATCCTCGGTTCCGGCACAGATTTATCTGATTACCAAACCCTCCCTTCACCTCTGACAAGACATCTTGTGAATGTGGGGAATGCCAGGCCTCCACCATGGTTCGGATTCCACGTTAAACTGTAGGTCCTCCATTTTCATCTCACAATCACCCTACCATTACAAATTAGCGTAAGTGCATATAGCCCGAACGGGTAGTAAGACGTGGTGCTAATAATAATGTTACAAACGTAATATACAAAATGATACAAACAAACCAATGTTTTGTTTGTTAAATTATTAATAAACATAAAAAATAATCATAATATATCAAACTTAAATATGCTGTGAAAGCTATATGAAAAAGGGGAATCAGGGAAGTACATGGTAGAGCTCCCCGCCCCCCCAGTAGTCATGAACTAGTATGCATTTTTTTTTTGATAATAACTCGCCTTAAATCTACCCTCTCATTCTTTCACAGTTTCTCTTTCTCTAGTATGTTGCACAATAAGTGTTACCTTGAACTATACCCTCTTGTAAAATATATCTCCCTCTGTTTCCCTTCCAAGCCACCGAGTAGGAGTAACCACAGACTGGCCTTTCAGACATTATTTTTTCCCCAACCATTAAACAACCCCCAATCCCTCCTTTGTTCCACCCAACAATCCCTTTCCTGTCACCAAAACCAGGTAGTAATAGTTCAATGGACCATGTAGCCTGCTACCCAAGTTAAAACTGGTGAGTCATCAACACCTGACTTCCTGCTAACACAGTACAAAAGATCAGCAAAAATAATTGGACCCGAAATGCCAATCATCAGCTTAATCGATTGTGCCATAGTTGGCTGATGAATCGTTAGCAGATCGGCAATCGGCATCGGCCCAACCCTAAAATAAACACATTAAATTGCTCAACCAAACAATAAAGAAACACATGTGTTTTTATTTGTGACTAGGTCTAAAGAAAAACTACAATTTTAAAACATAAGTTATACATCTTATTTTCATAATGTCAACAATTATGTATTTATTCTTATAATTTAACATAAAATGAACATTGTTATCTAGATCTACCCCTGCGAGCTGGAGATGCAACCAGAATACAACGGTTTTAAAGAATGGCTCCTGACTTTTGACCTGTACAGAGGGAAAAAGACTGGGGACGATATTGAAGATGAAACCAGAGTTGTCGGCACATTTAAGGTTAGGGGAATTTTTTTTTTACTTGAGGCATAGTCTTTTCTATGTTATCAACATGCTGTGATATCAAATATCAATAGATTTTTTGAATTACTTTTGAATCAAACCCAAGAACAACCAACTTGACAAAAACTAGATCTAGTTCTCAGAAATTTATAATCATCAAATATTTATTATACAATGAAACCTCCCTTAAACGGACACTTTATTAAATGTAAATTTTTTTGGTCCTCGGACTTTAGGGTTAAAAACAGTGTTAAATTCTTTGGATTAAAAGGAAACTATCATGTGGAAACAGTAAACAAAACAAGCCATTGTACAGAAAGTTTCCAATGTTCCAGAGTGCATTGTTTAGAAAAATTTTAGGCATTCTATACATTTTATAGAATTTTTTTTCTCTTATTCTTTTGTACTGTAAATGCCTCTTGATTGTTATCTTTGTTCTTCCCAGTTTCCACGCTAATGGCTTGTCAATCACCTTTGGAATTCAGCTTTTAACACAACCAGTTTTGAAATTCAATTGTTTGCCCCTTCAAGAAATTTTTTTCAATAAGGACAAATTATAGTGTCAATAAATCAAGGAGTATGGTATTTTATTTTTATCTCTGTTACATGCATGTTGCTGGTTTAATATTTATACACACCTTCATCAAACAAAACCTGGGTATAGCGAAAAAATATCCCAAACCCTTGCAATTCTGTTTAAGGCAGGTTTCATTGTTTCTTAAATCTTGATATGTGCAATGTCAGTACTGATTGTTGGTCAATTAAAATATGTTTTCAAAGAAAAATAAATGCACCAAATGGCTCAGTTTATTAAAAAATAAGGATGGAACCTACAAATCCTCCATTCCTTCAGGATATTCTAGATTTGAAGATTCGAGAAACTATCTGATTTGAGGTATTTTTTAAAAATTGTTTATTTTTGTTCAATCATTAGGTTGGAATTTGTTTTAGAACTCTAATACGGCTTATTGGTGGTTAAATCAATCAAAATTCAATGAAAAACTTAACCAGACCTAAGATAATTTATTTACCAGTTAGCTGAGATCGTTTTAAAATAAACTATTTAAGTTAGTTAAGTCAAGGCATTTTAGAACCCCGACAAAGGTCTGCTCTTTTGCCTTATTCAATAGGGGGTCGTTCTCACATCACCATGATTTTACATTCTCAATGCAGGTGAATGCCAGAACATTCACTTGGTAACTATTTTTTCCCCACTGTGCCTTAGCCCTCAGGTCATTTGCCTATATTAATTATACTTTTGGAATAGATATAAAGAGAAGAAAGAAATTTGGAAAAATTGTACCCATGTTTAGGCAATTGTTTGAAAGAAAAAAAAAATCTTGGTAACCTCGATCTCTAATCAACAAATCAACCTAATGCAACATCTGATGTTTGCAGGGCGCAATAAAAGTGTACAAATGGCCACTGCCCAAGGACATCGAAGATCATACTATCATGGGGTTTGATCCCCAGTACGGGTTCTTCCAAGGCCTGCCGTCCAATGACCCAATACACGTGCTGGTTCGCGTGTATGTGATCAAGGCCAACGATCTACACCCAATGGATCTTAATGGAAAGGCCGACCCTTATGTGGTGCTCCAGCTCGGCTCGAAGCGCATCAGTGACAAGGACAGCTACATCTCCAAACAGCTCAATCCAGTATTCGGGAAGTAGGTGCCACAAATAAATAAGCCAACAAATTATATTAGGGGTGTGCGAAGCAACGAAAAAAAATATATCAGCTTCAACTTTGCTTCGGGGGAAAAAAATCCTCTTTCAAAAATTATGAGGCTTCACCAATGAAAATAATCACATTCACGATCACCATTGCTTGCAGCCAGTGGCCGATAAGTTTAGTAAAATGCCTCCATCTTCCTCTTTGCTTCCATCATTCTTCTCCTCACACTTGCACATCTCCTGTTATCTGCTCCTCCCGTTTCTTTCATGATCTCCTAACATCAAAACACCCCACCGTTAAGACATTTGCGAAGAAGATTTTTTGAGTTTGAATTGAAGAAAATATTATTCACCAGTTTTAAGTAGCTATTTATCAAATCGAATCATATTTTATTTAAATATGCTAAAATGATGATGCTGAATAAGAAGAGTTACACATAAAAAGAAACATTAGATTAGTTTTGGACTCCAGTCCTTTAAATTGTCATGTATGTAAGTTCTTCAACATGTTCATCTTGTCAAAGTTAAGTGGTAAAGAGCACCACCATCTTGTATTGTGATTATAAACTATTTCAATGTAATATATCATCAGTTGCAAAGGTTAACACATTTGTTACATATCATTCAGGGGTACGATTATAGGCTACATAAGGGTATATAAAGACTCTTTTGGAACAAAAAAGAATAGCTTGTTCGCCGGTAAATATGGTAATAATTAATAAGCATTTACTTTATCTCACAACTTAGGTGACCTGGCGTTCTAGGGGTAAAGTGTGGGATTTCTGTGCTACAGGTCTGGGGTTTGATCCTTGTCCCTGGCACAGGTTTATCTGATTGCCAAATCCTTCCTTCATCTCTGATAAGATGTGTATTAATCACAACTTGTGAAAGTGTGGAATGCCAGGCCTCCACCGTGGTTCGGATCCCACGTTAAACTGTAGGTCCTCCATTTCATCTCTCAATCACCCTACCATTTCACATTAGCGTAAGTGCGTACAACCCAAACGGGTAGTAAGGCACAATGCTAATAATAACAATTTATCTGACAAGAGTTGTTATTAAAGGTACATTAACATATTGTATGGTACATGGTGGGATTTTCAACGACCTAAAACCCTAATGATTGTTTTTCCTAGATGGGTTTGATTCGAGTTATCGAATAGACTAAAATGAAAATCAAATTGATATTATGGAAGCGTCGCAGATCCCTACATTCCGTGACCTTTCCGTGGTTTTTCTGACTGTAGACACCATTATTAGAGACTTACACAACAATAAAACTGCTTATGCTGAAAATTTAATTTGTTTTCTAAATGTGTACAGGTGTTTTGAGATAGAAGCGACATTCCCCCAGGACTCCATGTTGACTATCCAGATCCTGGACTGGGACCTCGTAGGCTCGGATGACCTCATTGGCGAGACTAGGATAGACTTGGAGAACCGGTTCTACAGCCGGCACCGAGCCACTTGTGGCATAGCTAGAAAATATGAGGAGTATGCCGTTTTATTATTTGATATTTCATTTCCCAATGATTGTGCCAAGGTTGTGGAGTCAGAGTTGGAGTCTAAAACAGTTTTGGGTTGAAGCGGAGTAGGTAAAAATGTAGACTCTGGCTTCAAAATAAAAACGTATAATATTATAACAATATACGGTAAATATTTAATTGTATGCTTTTTTTTATTTTGAGACTAATATTTGTAATTTTAATTGACAAATTCATTCAAATATAAATTCACAATGCCAAAGAAGCTTCCTATGAAATCATCTGTATCAGAGCATTTTAATAAGTAAATTTGTTACTACTAACTAATGTACATTATCAATTTATGAAGACTTCTGAATATGGCAGTAGAAAAATATAGGAGTCTGAGTCTAAGGCTTGACTTATTGACTCCACAGCCCTGGTTTCCTCTAATGCGAACCCACACTTGATAATTTAAAATAAACATAGAGTGTAATAAATATTTGTGTTTTGGAAGTTTAAATGAGTATGGAAGTTTAAATGAGTATGGTATAAATCTTTTTGTATGTTTATTTAATAGCTCAAATATGTTTTAATCCTAGTCAACAAACAATAATATTTTTATAAATATTATTAGAGATTGCTCAGTTTCAATTTTTATCAATAAAAATTTAGAATTCAAAACTTAATTTTGCCTATGAATCTCGAATCTTGATTTTAAGTCCTGATAAAATTATAGGTTTAATATTATTTGGAATATAAAAATAGGCTTAAACATAGTTCAAATTAGGAGGAATAGCCAGCAGACTTACCTGACTGATACTGAAGTACAAATTGTTTAGAATTGAACACTAAAAAAAGACACAAATATATATTTTAAGGTTTATCTCCCTAAGGACTCGAAGATTTTAGTATGCAAACCATCTCATATAACAGGCTGTCTGACAAATTATGTGAAACATATTTCATGACTTATGACCTATATTTAAATAATCATCACCAAAAATTACTAAAAAAAATGTATCAATTTTCCCCTCAGACTGAGATTTTCATTCAAAATTTCGAAAATTCTGATTTTCTCATTTCTGAATTATGTCATCATTGGGAGCATGGTTGTAAATTTAAGCTAATTTTGAGAAAAGTATGAAAGAAATTACTATTCTTACATACACAATGAAGTTAGCTCACAAAAATTAATCACTTGAAAGCTAATTTCTGGACTTTTTAATAACTTTCATAATCAAAATTTCATTTAATGACTTTCATGACTCATTAACACCCTACACAATTGGACCGTTCAAAAGCCAAGTAGTGCATGTCCGTAAAAGTTATTTTTACATATGAGGGTAGTTTGTTGGCTATAAACTAATACAAAATAGTAGGTAAATATAATTTTATTTATTAATTTAACTCTATGAAATTACCTTCCATACAGTCATTCAATAATCAGGCTAGTGACGTAAATCTTTTGAGCATTTAAGAAATTAATGACTTAATGACAAATTAATTTAAATATAGATGTATGTCAAAGTCACTTGCACTATTGACTTACACTACTTGGCTTCTGAATGGTTCAATTATAAATACAAACAATTTTTTAAGAAGTTTATCACACTTAAAGTGGGTTCAAATTTGGAGGGCGAGAGTATCAATTTTGAGTTTCTTCACCAGCCGTGTCCAACCCACAGCACCCTAAGTTTGCCTGCCAGCTCAAATTGAAATACTACCAATCAGAGAAATAAACAACAAATTAGGTTCTTGGCCCTGACGTAAATACTTAATAATTTCTATTAAATTTCCAGAATCACACGTACAATGTTACTTATGTAAAGAAAGTATGCATGTATTAAAAATAAATAATTACTCGTTTATTTTATTATATATTATGCATTAGATCTTATGAATTTCATGGATGTCCTCAGGCCAATTCTCCGATAACATATGCGGCCCTCAGTCAAGTAGATATTGGACATGTCTGGTCTACTCTAAGGTTGATTTTCTTCCACTAATGATTTTAAATTCTTCCTTCTAGAAAATATAGGTGTAGCTATTCTTTCAAAATCTCCTCATATCTCCGTGATTACATCGAGCCAAATATATGTTTATTGAAGGTGTTTATTTCCAGTTACGGTTACAACCAATGGCGAGACCCCATGAAACCTACTCAGATATTAACAAAGCTGTGCAAGGATGGCAAAATAGACGGACCTATTTACACCAACGGTAAAGTGAAGGTTGGACGACAAGCGTTCTACCTTCAAACAGACGAGGCAGATTGCAACATCAACACAAGAGGCAAAACATTTATTTATTTATGATTAAATAGTGTCTGTGAGAATGTTTATACTACTTTGATTCAAATCAATCAAATATATTTCTGCAATAACATAGCTTGAATTGGTTGTCTCTTTTGGTGAGAAGCAAGTTGGAATTGAACCGCTTCGGTGGTCACATGGTTTAAGGCAAAAATTTCATAATATACTGTAATGCTGATGAAGGGGAGATTAGGTTTCAAACCATTTTCAGGTGTATTGAGGGTGGTTATTTCTTAATGGTTTCCCCTTCCATTCCACATAAATTAAGGTACATTTTTTTCTAGATTCTACTTTTATTATTTGTAACATATTAGCGTAAATAAACATGTGTGGGTATAACACAAACAGCTACCGAGATGAAGTAAAAAAAAAAAGTTGGGGTCACTTAAGATTTGGGAGTTTGCTAGGAGTGTGTTAAGTTTAGAAACTTTGAATTGGCTTTGATAAAAATATCAGCTTCAGCTTTGGTTAAAGAAAAATCTGGCTTTGACAACTATGACGCCTCTCCAAAGAGTATATTTATGTTAAATTAGTGCAATTCTGAGCTGTTATGTACAATTATAAATTAATATTTATGTATGGAAAAACCTGAGTTAAATCAATTGACTTTTGTATCAGTAGTTTGATCTATAAATATTTAAAAAACTATTGCAATAAATTCTTATTGAAGTGACTTTGCATAAGGTTATACAAATAAGCACAATTTTATATTTTTTGAACAGAAAACATTTGACATAAGAATTAAAATTTAAAACTTTAATTCAGCCAAGAATATTTCTTATACAGTACACAAGAACCTTACTAATCCAAGCTAATGGAACCGAAACTTGTTTGGATTAAGCGGTAGAATACAGGGATACAGTATTTTTATGAATTTTAAATTACAGTTACATGAGTCAAATTTCATTTATTTAACTTAGAGATGTATAACATGTAATATGTACTGTAACTATTTTTAGTTATGGAAAAACAGACTGTGTTGACTACAATATGTTGATATTAAGCATTTATGATCAGATATCACTGTTTATTACACACTTGTTTGAACGTTAAGCTTGTTAACCAATGAAATATATTTCATTTGACTTAATTGTTGTTTTTTTATCCTGTTTTCCGAAAAGTGTGTTTGGATTATTCGGAAATTATTCTACAAGGGTTTTACCATATTGGATTAAAGTTCGCATCAACTTGAAAAAATGGATTTGGCATACCACTATTGTTCAGCAAGTGTGATCCCGGATGTTAAGACTTCTCTCGCATTAAACAACAACAAAAAAAAGTGCACACATCCTCTTATACATTAAAAACAGTTTGTTATATTCAATAAAAAATCATGATGAGTTTGAACGCCATTTTGATATAAGATTTTTATCTCCCCTCAGTAGGTCTGGAAGAACACATGGCGCTCGCGGTCCTCCATAGGTGGCACGAGTTCCCTCGGATTGGTTGCCAATTGGTCCCCGACCATGTGGAGACTAGACCATTGTACAACCCTGACAAGCCAGGGATAGAACAGGTAAGAGCACTCCTGTATCTCCTTCCATCAGACATTGGTCAAACAACGTGTCACGCTCGTGTTAAGACTGGATTACCCGTGACGGGGAGAGCGGGATTTGAATACCAGCCAAATCTGTTTATGGTGTTTATCACTAAATGGTTTCCCACTCTTCTTCCACCCAAATGTGGGTATACTTCCTCCAAATTCAACCTTTCACAAACACATTAGTGTAACTGTACCCTTCGTTCAATCTGAAACGTAGCAGTCTTAACTTGACGTATTACACTATGGCCCTATTTTATAAGCTCCACCATAGGGGAACTAAGCAAGGTAGCAGCAGTCTTACCTTGACATATCTTATAAGCTGTGCCATAGTGGAAACATCCAAAGTATACTTGCTACCTTACAGGGTAAGCGAAGGGTATATATGCGTAAAATCTGAACGAGTAGTAAGACCCAGAGGAGGGAAAAAATAAAGATAGTAGGTTCTACCCCGATATACAAAAAAGAACTCATCTCCTTTGTAAAATTCTTTTGACATACTCGAGGGGTTCGTTGACAGGGCAAGCTGGAGATGTGGGTAGACATGTTTCCTATGGACATGCCCCTTCCGGGGCCTGCTCTCGACATATCTCCGAGGAAACCCAAGTCGTACGAGCTGCGCATCGTTGTCTGGAACACCGATGACGTGGTTCTAGAGGACGACGCATTCTTCACAGGAGAGAAAATGTCCGACATCTATGTTAAAGGGTAAGTTATCGATCTGTTTGGGAAGTTTGATGTGTTTCGTCAGTCCTGGATAAAGGTACCAGTGGTTTTATAGCAAGTTGTGTTTCTTTTGATTTTAATGAGTGTTTTATTCACTTTGGTTTACAATACAATGATAACATATGTATGAAATAAAATGCATTAAGCACATTACAATAATATGCCAATAAATAAATATAAGAGTATTGTCAAAGACCAGCCTCTTGATCTAAGGGTCACTGCACCTGGCTTCTGATCTAAAGGTCCTGGGTTTGATTCTCGGCGGTACTACAGGTACTTTTCCTGAAAGGAGAACTGTACCTGTGGACACCCTGGTCTAGTTAATCAAGTTTCCACTAGATCCACATTTTCATAATCACCACTTAATTTCATTGTGGATATGATATGTAGACAATCTCCAAGTTATACCCTGGGCAACGTTCTGTTACCAAAGAGTGGCTAAAAGTCTACATACACGGCGACCGATCTATATACTGCATCTCTCTTGGTAAAATATGCCATACCCTTAAAAAAGTATTAAAAAATTAAGAACAAATAACAGTGAGAAATACTAATATTTACAAACACTTGAATGTTTCGATGCCAAATGGCATCTTCCCCAGAAGGTTGTCGATGTTTCGATGCTATATGGCATCTTTCTCAGGAGGTTGTTGGTGTTTCTATGCTATATGGCATCTTCCCCAGGAGGTTGCCGATGTTTTGATGGTATATGGCATCTTCCCCAGGAGGTTGTCGATGTTTCGATGCTATATGGCAGCTTCCCCAGGAGATTGTCGGTGTTTTGATGCTATATGGCATCTTTCCCAGGAGGTTGTCGATGTTTCGATGCTATATGGCATCTTCCCCAGGAGGTTGTCGATGTTTTGATGGTATATGGCATCTTTCTCAGGAGGTTGTCGATGTTTCGATGCTATATGGCATCTTCCCCAGGAGGTTGCCGATGTTTTGATGGTATATGGCATCTTTCCCAGGAGGTTGTCGATGTTTCGATGCTATATGGCATCTTCCCCAGGTGGTTGCCAATGTTTTGATGGTATATGGCATCTTCCCCAGGAGGTTGTCGATGTTTCGATGCTATATGGCATCTTCCCCAGGAGGTTGTCGGTGTTTTGATGCTATATGGCATCTTTCTCAGGAGGTTGCCGATGTTTTGATGGTATATGGCATCTTCCCCAGGAGGTTGTCGATGTTTCGATGCTATATGGCATCTTTCTCAAGAGGTTGTCGATTGAGCAGCTCCTTAAGACAAAGTGTTTGTAAATATTTATTGGTGTACACGTTGTTCCCCCCCATCTTTCAGGTGGCTTAAAGGTCCGGAGGACTGCCAGTGTACAGACATCCACTACCGCTCGCTGACAGGTGAGGGGAACTTCAACTGGAGGTTCATCTACCCCTTCGACTACCTGGTGGCAGAGGAGAAGATTGTCATCTCTAGGAAGGAGTCTCTCTTCTCGTGGGACGAGACTGAGTGCAAGATACCAGCAAGGCTCGAGATGCAGGTCTGGGATGCTGACCACTTCTCCGCCGACGACTTCCTCGGTACTAAAACCTTTCAGTTATACAGTGAGAGGAATTATGTTACATTCCTATTTCGATATTATGCACAAAATACTGCATCTTACTACTTGTTCAGTTTACACACTTATGTACTAATAATGCTAAAGTTAGGGATGAGAAAGGTTAAATGTAGAGGAAGTGTACCCAGATTTGTATAGAGGGAAATTGGAGACCCATATTGAAAAAAACACTCTCACTACACCTGACTGGGATTTGAGCTCCAATCTTCTTGTCATCAGCAGTCTAATCTATTGCAAGAGTGACATCTTAGACCATGTGGCCACCAAAGCAGTTTTCTTTGTAACTACCTTTTGACATTAAGTATGTGTGTACCAACATAACATTTATAGAAAAAATGTGAAATTAAGTACTATGCGAAGCTTTAGATATTAATAGTCTTTTGTCTTCGATTAGAAAATAAAATTCTGGATTCGACAATAACAAAGGAAACTTATATATAAACACATTAAAGGAACAAATATGTCACTTGTTCCTTTTAAAAGTTTATATATAAATGTTATGATATTCTTTACCCATTTTCTAGAATTAAACTTTGGATGAGGGTTTGAGAGGTAGCGCCAATTTTATTCAATAGGCAGCCGTTACCTTTCTGTCCAGTGACAGGAATGTAAAGTGTAAACTGTGTTCTTCTTTTCATTGTAAGGAGCATACTGTGTTAATTCGATTCTTAATATGAAAGAAATTAGATCAAATAATATTATTTTACCTAAGATTTATAATAATTTTACTATAACTTGACTATCCAGTGGAAATAAATAATACCAACCATTACATATTTACAAACAAATCAGCGTAAAACCAGAGCGGGTAAGACGTGGTGCTTGAAAGAAAAATGTACACTCAGCTTGTGGTTTGTGTTAATGATTCTTACCTGCTTCTCTATGTGTGTTGTGAAGGGGCCATTACCTTGGACCTAAACAGGTTCCCCCGAGGGGCCAAGTCATCCAAATTGTGCACCCTGAACATGTTGAAGATGGACGGGTCAGTGCCCATGGTCAACATCTTCAAACAGAAGAGGGTAAAAGGTTGGTGGCCTTTCTACATCAAGAAGGAGAACGAGGAGATGGAACTCACGGTGAGGTCAATAACTCCAAAATTAAAATGTTTAAATATTGTTGTTGCTATCTGATACTATAAAGAAAAGTACAAAATTATTGTAGTTGTTTCTACAAATTATAATAGTGACATGAATGTTTAGCAAAAGTGCATTAATCTACCTCACTTCCAGTTTTATTTTCACCACATATTACTACTAGTTTGGATTGAATCTGTAGCAACATTATTACATTGTGTTAGGGATGTGTAAGGTTGAATTTAAAGGAAGTGTACTCGAATTTATATGGAGGGAGGGAGAAAAGCATTTAATGAAAACCATTAATGGTACACCCAATCCGAATCAGAAACTCAGATCTTCCAATCATTTGCAGTCTTCTCTATTGCGAGAGCGATGGCTTATACTGTGGGACCACCGAAGCAGGTTCAAATTAAATTATTCTCTTTCTAACCTACTTGTAAATACCCTCGACACAAATACATGAATACTTCCTAAGACAAGGAATGACCTGTGTTTTACCAGGGTAAGGTGGAGGCAGAGATCCACTTACTGTCTAAAGAAGAGGCGGAGAAGAACCCCGCGGGTTTTGGAAGAAACGAACCAGATCCACTCGACAAACCCAAGTAAGATATTATCTTATTTGTCAAAAACTTTAATTCTGATATTAGCTAGCTGCGCTACACTCTTTAAGTATGAAAATGAGTGAGTGCTAAGGAAGTGCACCAGCGATTACCTGAAAATGGGGCTAGTAATTACAACCTTTAATCCACAAAGGTAATTATTTTGTTTTATTTGAAGTATTTAACAATGTCTAGTTGATGAATTTGATGTTATTTTGTGAGTTGACACACTGAAATACTCTTAAGCACCATCATACCAAGACGCCAACATTTGAAATATAAAAAGAGGGGAAAAAATTAGTGATTCACCCTGCAAGGCTTGTTTATCTGCTGATAGCACTTCCCCTCTTTTATTGCACTTAAACACAATTTGCATTTCAAAATAAACATGTTCTTTGTTTCCTATTCTAGATAGATGTATATGCTTTCCAAAAAGAAAAATGTAATATACATCTAGACAGGAAGATTCCCACTGGCCATTTTCATAAGTTAAAAAAATCATAGGTTTACAAAAAAACTACTTCAAGACCAAAATAAATATTTTTTGACATTGGTGGTATATTTATTACACACAGTTCACTGACCGTTATGTCATCACTGTGAAAAGAAAGCCAGAGTTTCACCAATAATAAAAAAATATTTATCATTTCAGGGATTAAAAAATCAAGACCATTGGTTTGGTAGGCAGATATGCTGATGAATGAGCGAAGGTGTCTAAGACATGTATTTATATTTACTCCTGGTTCCTTTTCAGCCGACCAGATGCGTCCTTCATGTGGTTCCTGAATCCTCTTAAGTCAATACGCTACATCGTCTGGCATAACTACAAGTGGGCCATCTTGAAACTCTTGGTGGTGTTTGCATTGGCTATTGTGCTTCTCCTCTTCTTCTACTCTGTGCCTGGGTATACTGTCAAGAAGATCATAGGGGCATGAATAAATACACAGCGCATCAGAGATGCTGTTAAAACGCTAAGAAAATATCAGGGCATGAAGAAATCCACACAGAGTCATAGATACCCAACTGAAACACTAAGAAGATATCAGGGCAGGAAGAAATCCACACAGAGTCATAGATACCCAATTGAAACACTAAGAAGATATCAGGGCATGAAGAAATACACACCGCATCAGAGATACTCTACTAAAACACTAAGAAGATATCAGGGCAGGAAGAAATACACACCGCATCAGAGATTCTCCGCTAAGAAGATATCAGGGTGTGAAGAAATACTTAAGACACTTTTTACTGAAAACTCATTACTATATAAAAAGCCTGGAAATACTCATATCAGGTATTTTCTACTGAAAATTCATTACTATATACAAAGCCTGATAAATTAGATTCTATATTTTGAAATGAATTTGAAGATTTAATTACTAACACAAATTAATTCAATATTTTAAAGTAAAAATATATAATCATATAAAAAGCCTGGAAATACTCATATCAGGTATTTTCTACTGAAAATTCATTATTATATACAAAGCCTGATAAATTAGATTCTCTATTTTGAAATGAATTTGAAAATTTGATTACTAACCCAAATCAATCCAATATTTTAAAACTAAAATAAGGAGATGTCCTTAAATTACTTAAGGGTTTTCAAGAGGATAAGTATTTTCTTATGTTTTCTTACACAAGGTTTTTTTTATCAACGTTTACGGTGAGAATTTTTTTTTAATTCTCAGAAAATAAATTTACTAAGTAAAATTTTCACTTAAATTTAATTTACTTACTACGATTAAAGTGTTTTAAAATCGCATAACACTAGCTTTTTTTTTATCAATCCTTGTGTACAAAATAATTAAACGATTAAATATAATATAATTTACTAAGTCTTAAAAACATTATGTAAAATGAAGGGGTCAGAGAAACTTAGGATCTCTTGTGTGTGGGTAGGATAAGAGGGACGGGGGTTAAAATCATTAAAAAAAGCCTAGATACGTAATTTAAGGATGTCCCTTAATTTGAATTGAATCCAAATGTTATATAATTAAAATGTTTTTGAATCAAATATTTATAATTAAATGTTATCAAATCAAAATGGAATATTAGGATAAATCATTTTTTTTATCAGTACAATAAAAAAATCAGGTCAATAAAAAGTCTTCAGATGATTTTTAAATTATATGAAAGTCAGAGGTTTTAATTATTATTCAAATGTTTGGACTTTAAAGATAATTTTGAACCAAAATTTAGATTACAATCTGAAATTTACACAAGTTTATATATCACATAGATACCAGGGTATGAATAACTGTGCAGCATGCCAGATTCTCTAATGCAATGTTCTCAAAACTGAGGTGCGAGAATTCCCATTTAGTTTTATTAATATATCTTATCTATAAATTAAGCCTGGTAACAAAATATCTATGCAAATTTCGACATGCTATCAAGGACTTTCATAAACCTTTCTTTCCCTCTGTCAGAGCTTTGCTTAGCTTACCACCAAAGCTTTTATAAAATTTGGAACTGTTTATATTTTTTAAGATACCAGACCAGGGTCACCACTATTTTCTTACTACTAAATTTCCTGTGGTTTGCATGTTTTCCAGAAGGAATTACCAATTTTCCAGGCAACTTAGATTGAAGAAAAGAGTTATAAAATTACTAATGTGAAGTCATGTAACTTATGTTTTAAACAGGTGTTTCATCACAGACCTTGTTTAAAGAGTAATAAGACATGTTTGAGTCAGTGTGCTTTTTTGTCTATCCAAAGAGCTTCTATTTTAAGTTTTCAGTTAAATGTCCCAAATTAAAAAATATTCCAGTATTTTTACTTGATTTAGCAAAAATCCTCTCCATATGCACGGACATTTGCTTTTTTTTTACATATAAAAAGCTGTAAGAGGTAAATTAGTTAGGCCATTGCACTGAGATAACACTGACATATTGGATCCAGTTAACGTTTGTATTCCTTTACCAAGTGCATTGTGAATCTCACTTCCATTACTAGCAACACCTATAAACAGTGTATTTAGTGTTTTCTACTTTCTCTTCGTAGCAAGCTTTACTTCTGACCGACATTTGATGAAAAAACTGGTATTTTCTTAGCAACAAAATAAAATGAGTGTAAAATGGTATGGGACTGAATCTATCTCTGTAAGATAATGGAGCATGTTACTACTGACGATTAAATTACTCTTGAAAACGTTCAGAACCATTCTATAAAGAAATATAAACTAGAAGCCTGATATATTGCAATCCAATATTTGGATATAGTGTGGTGAAGAGTATATCATCCCCAAACCCCTTGCACCCTAAAAAATAAAAATAACGTATTAGTGAAATTCCGCGGTTAAGCTATAACACGGGAGATAAGTATTTCACCGGACAACTGCATTATATTGGTCTTCTACTGTATTTTTTTGAGTTTGTGCTACAAATTGTGTATGTATATTTCAAAACGTAATCTAAAAATACATGCTTACAACATTGCTTTATTAAACAAACTAAAATTAGTCGGTGTAACTTTGTAAATACTAAATATGTTGGTGGGACAAAGGTAGTGAGTTATATAGAGAATGTTTTAGGTGCTACACTTACCTGAGATGGTGGAAAAAGATTTGTTCAGAATTTAAAGCATAACTTTTATTTTTCAAATCTTGTTATCGCTAGTGTAGTGTTTTTTAATCTTTTCTCCGCAACGAAACACTTGATAAGATACCAAAAACTATTTTGTGTCACATAAACATAAAATTCGTATTAATAGTCAATAAGCTATTTAAAACTTGAAATTACCAGTCTTTTTCTAACCAAAAAATATGTATTAGGCAAGGAAGACTATGAATAAAAAATCTCCCCATTTTCACTTTTTTTTCTAAAAAACAGGGTTGTGACTATTTTCTTACTGTAAAATTCCATTTGTTTGCAGGTAAAACTCTAATTTTTTTATATTTTATTTCATAGTAGGCTTATAGAGAAATTGA
The DNA here is from genome assembly GCA_901482245.1 of Timema douglasi. Classification (NCBI taxonomy): domain Eukaryota; kingdom Metazoa; phylum Arthropoda; class Insecta; order Phasmatodea; family Timematidae; genus Timema; species Timema douglasi. The sequence continues at coordinate 538,851 of CABEEJ010000019.1, read as the reverse complement.
ACTTAGTTTTTCTATAAATTTCTAGTGGATAGTAACGTTATCAGTGTTCAAATCATGATAGTTTCATCTTGATGAAACCCAATGTTTTTTGATGTGTTAGACTGTGTGACCACTAGTGCAGATTGAGATAGGCCTATTGATTATTTTGAACAAATGCTTATAAGATATAAAAAAAAAAAAGAACTGTTACTAACAGGACTGTGGAGTCAAGAAACAATTTTGGGTAAGTTGGAGTCTGGCTTCAAAATACAAATTTATAATATTATAACTATGGTTGATTCAAATACAAATCTGAAATTTACCCTTGAATCCAGAATTTGAATAAGTATCTTGGAAAAAATTAGGAATACAAAAAGAAACATAAAAATTATAAAATATAAATAGTAACTAATTTTAACACTCTTTCTTTTAATTCATTCATACATTCAGTTAAGTGTTAAATTACTGGTCTGGGGCCTGTTGAGTTCTCTTATAATTTTAATTGGTTCTGAACCACCAATAAGCAGTATTAAAGCTCCAAAACAAATTTTACTTGAAAATTTTAAAAATATGGATATATATATTATATACGGTATTGTTTAAGGATTTGTTGCTCAAATTCAAAATTTTCTCAAATCTCAAATATCCCTAAGGATTTGAAAGATTCAAGGGCCCATCCCTAATTATAACAATGTTTGGTAATAATATATTATTATTATTATTATTATTAGCACCGCGTCTTACTACCCGTTCGGGTTATACGCACTTACGCTAATGTGTAATGGTAGGGTGATTGTGAGATGAAATGAAGGACCTACAGTTTAACGTGGAATCCGAACCACGGTGGAGGCCTGGCATTCCCCACATTCACAAGATGTCTTGTCAGAGGTGAATGAAGGGTTTGGTAATCAGATAAATCTATGCCGGGACCGAGGATTGAACCCCGGCCGCCAGCATAAAAGTCTGACACCTCACCCCTAGACCGCCAGGTCACCTGGTAATAATATAGTTTTATACTTTTTGTATAACCTTTAAGACCAATATTTGTAATTTTGATTGACCAATTTATTTTAATATAAATTCACAATGCCAAAGAAGCTTCTAATAATGTCATATGTATGGAGCATTTTACTGCAGTAAACACTAATTAATATAATTTAGCCATATGTGAAGGAGCCTGAGTTGAACAGTGACTCCTTCGCCCTGGTTAGTTAAACATTTGTTATAAAAATATTTGAAAGATAACAACTTATTTGAATAAACTTTTCTTCTTCTTCACAATTGCTATCATTTAGACACATTCAAATCATTTCAAATAGGTTTCTGTGATCCTGTAAACTAGTTTTAACTAGGCATAGTTTTTAACCTCTTCAAGCAACCATTATTAAACAACTTATTATAACTGTACAGTTTCAAAAGAACCAGATTATGCCTGAACATGGCTGGCTTATTCATATCTCTTATATTAAAATCACTATAAAATCTATGAAGCATATCTTTTCAATAATAATTGTGATATATATATATATTCAGAGTAAAGATAAGCAAAATATAACATTCCAAAGCAATTATTGTACACATATTTTTTTAAAGTGTGCATTTTATGAATGTAAGTACGTTAAAAATTAAGTAGATTTAATGTTGAGTAAAATTCCTGTAAAATCTTGTAAATATATTTTTAAACAAATTAAATAAAATATGATATAAATAGCAAGTTTTATGTTTGTAAGTTATAAAATAAGCACAAAGTAAATACAATTAAAACACCAACTCTTTTTAATTCTAAAATGTGCCTATGTCTAATAATCTTGTAAAAAAAAATTAATATTAATTGAAAATGCTTATGCAATCAGTTGAATATAAAAAAATTTCACTCAATAAATGTACAGAACTAATTTTTGTATTTTATTTCTTCTCCTTCGTTTGGTCATCAATCTTAAGATTGATTAACTGCAGATCTAAATTTCAGTCCACCTAGAGCCAGTGGTTTTATTATTATTATTATTATTATTATTAGCACCGCGTCTTACTACCCGTTCGGGTTATACGCTAATGTGTAATGGTAGGGTGATTGTGAGATGAAATGGAGGACCTACAGTTTAAAGTGGAATCCGAACCACGGTGGAGGCCTGGCATTCCCCACATTCACAAGATGTCTTGTCACAGGTGAAGAAGGAAGGGTTTGGTAATCAGATAAATCTGTGCCGGGACCAAGGATTGAACCCCGGCCGCCAGCATAGAAGTCCGACACCTTACCCCTAGACCGCCAGGTCAGCCGGTGGTTTTACTTCAGCATAGTTTTCAATCATATAATCGACCCTTAAGTAGTTGCAACCCAAGGATCTGAATGGGAGACTATTTTAACTCAAGAGTGTCAATGTACAATAATTTTACTGTGTATTCACATCTTCACTGAAGAGTGATCACATGACAAGCTCTAAACGAAGGATAGCAGCTCTATAGCACGAGTGCCATCAGGTGGCATGCTGACATTAAGGTAGGGATATTGGAATTGTGAGGAAAGGTCAGTATTTTAGCAATTTTTACATCAAAACTTTTTTTTTTGGTCAAACTAAATCAAATATTGCTCCAGGAGAAACATAAACTAGTCTAATTTTCTTCATATGGTGAACTCAACATTTCTTGAACATCTGGAATGGAATTTAGTGACAACTTTTTCTCTTAAAGTAAAAAGTTTGATGCTGCTATACTCATGACATATATTCAACAACTGTTGATATCATCATGCAAAGAAAACCAAATTCAACTTTTGTACTCTAAAGTAATATTTTATTTGGTCAAAAAAGAGTTTTAAGATAAAAATTGTACTGTAAGAACAATGTCCTTTTCTAGCGTTCTCTGCAACTTTAAAATAGATGTTTAAAAATAAAACTTTTCCCAACATGGTTTACATTTTTTAAGTCAATATTTCGAAAGCCTGTCAATCAGCTCAAACTGCATAGGTTTCTCTGCACTAGAACAAACAATCTCGGTTTTGACAGTGGTTCTCCATAAACACCCACGTGGAAGAACCAATAAAATTTCAATACCAAACTGACTCAATAAGTGTGCATGCACTTAAGCCAATGGTCCATGGTGGTGTGCCAGGTGGGACCACATGAAAATGAATAATAAGACACAATTTTATTTACTTTCTCAAATAGTAGGTTATAGTTTGAGACTAAGTTTCCAAAAATCAGTAATCAGTAATCTTAACCTCAAATGATATTTACTACACAATCATTTAAAGATTTCCCCGATATCCATTTTAAACAAAACAAGTATGTCAATTTTCAAAAATAATACAACATTAAACACTTCTTTACTTGAAGGTTTCAATTAAAATTAAAACACACCCTGAAGACTGAATTATTTTTGGGTTATGGGACACCTAAAACCTAAAGATCCATTATAATCATAAATTTATAATATAAGAAACACACTTGGATGGTACAACTACTTAAATTGATTAGAACAACTTCTTTGGTCAATTAAACAATATAAAATCAGAACAATAACACAAGGATAATTTATTCAAGGAAAAACTATTTTTTCATTAAATAAGTCAAATAGAACAAGTACAACATTTCTAAAAAATCACCATTGTGATTGTTAAAGTATTAATGTTCTGAAATTAATTGGCAGAAAACAAGGAAAGAATATAAATCTGTGCTGATGCAATATTTAAAGTAGTGACACATCATAGAATTAGCTGATAAGCAAAAGAATAGTGGAATATGGCAATTGACTACTACTAGCACTATTCTTTTCTGTATCAGCTAATCCTTTTATCTGTCACTACTTTAAATATTGCATCAGCACAGATTTATATTCTTTTCTTATTTTCTGCCAATTAATTTCAGAACATTAATACTTTGACAATCACAATGGTAATTTTTTAGAACTGTTGTACTTGTTTTATTTTACTTATTTAATGAAAATTAAGTTTTTCTGAATACATTATCCTCATGTTATTGTTCTGATTGTATCTAGTTTAATTGACCAAAGAAGTTGTTCTAATAAATTTAAGTAGTTGTACCATCCAAGTATGTTTCTTATATTATAAATTTAAATTTTTCCTTACAACTTTAACTGACATTAATGAAATTATAATCATCAAGTTGAAATAAATCAGAATAGTAAAATATTGACAGGCTAACTAAGCTAAGTCAACTCGACTGTGTTCCACCATTACAGTTCAATTTTCCAACATACATTAAAATGTTACATCAATAGTATCATTATATTAATAATCAATATCAGAAGTGACATCATTTTACAGTAGATTTAGTATTGCCTCTAGCAGTCATACAAAAAAAAAAAGCTCTTCCTATGATGATGGAGCGTAAAATGTGTATACGGAATAACATTGTTTCAAGGTGTTTTAATATAAACCCCTGAGAAATGGAGTTACTCTTCCACTATCTACACCGTACTGGAGTTAAGAATTTCTCCGCCTTTGAAGTATTCCCTCGTAACCTAGAGCTGGAACACTTATCGAATGCTACACACTGGGTGTGTTCTGAGACTCGCATGGTCCTGTAATAGGGTCGCCTCCTTGGAGGATCCCTGCCCGCTTCCCTGTTTACCCGCTACCAACTGTGAAATATCCATGATGTGTTTTTACACAATTCATTTCAAACCAAGGATACTAAACTTTAACCAAGTGAGAAAGAATGAGATAATGCATCAGCATTATTTTGGGAGGAGGATGGCAAGCCTATATTATATTCGGATGAAATAAAGATCACCCCGCGTGCAGTCAATACAAATTAAGCCCCAACCTTCCGGGTCAAGGCCGAACATTGTTCTTTTTGTTAATAGATTTAGTGATCTTTTATACTCACTCAAGACACATCCTTAGGAGGAACTATCTTCTGCATGTCGTCATATAAGGCAAGATTGAGGGGAAAAGGAACTTAGGAAGGAGGATTCAAATATTGGAAGACTTGAAGGAAAGAATACAATTCTGGGCATTGAAGGAGGTAGAGAACAGGGTGCATTGCCAGTCTAAGGTTTATAATTTAACATGCATAGTGCAAAGGCTTTGGTTTTAAAAACGTTATCATTTTAAGAAGTGTCAGTAATTTTAGGGCCTACAGTAGTGTCAAGTGTTGAAATTAGGGAGTTTAGGGACCACAAACTCCTAAACTAAGGACAGGGATTTTTTGCTCTCTTTAAAAACAATTATATATCAATCTGGCTGATATTTAAAAAAACAATACCATGTAATTTGTAGTTCTCTAACAGATTAAGAATAAAAACACTTTAACACAATTAATTCAATAATGCCGACCAATGGCAAAAGTATGAATATAAAATGAAAAGGGTATTTCAAATGTAAGCCTATATTATAAAACATTGTGTAACGATGTTCCTAACGCCAATCACATCTAACACCAACCACCCTGTAATATGGAGCTTCATCACTCACCAAGTTAAGTGTGGCTCCTCTCCGTCAGATGGGACGCTAACACACACCACCGAGACATCCTCTCCCGTAGCCTGAAGCGAGACACTAGTCAACGCCTCGCTCGTCATCGATGCCCGGCCACTATGAAACTAGAACTCAACTTGACCAAGAGTATTACCTGTTCCAGCCCGAGGATGTTCTACTATCTCCGAGAAATCACTGGGCTGTCCGCTAAACTTCCAGAGCGCTAGTCTTCTCCCTTCCTTTTGTTCTATGTATTCTCCCTCCTTTCCCCCTCTTCTGAGAATACGTTGGGACTGTTTTGTACTAAAAAATGGCTAATGAGGGTTGAAGCGAGACTCATTGTACCACTGGCTTAGACAAGGTGAGGGTGCCGGTGTAATACTAATTCTTGGGAAATATTCTTCAAAATTCATTTTCGGTTTAAATTATGGGGAGGGAACACGTATTCAAAATTACCTTTTGGTGTTAGTAAAACTCTCTGGATGGGTTCTCTAAATTGGTTTTAAAGCGGTCGAACCACTAATTTATTATGTTAGTCTGCAGGGAGAAATCCTGGTTAACTTGAGTAATGCTTGGGTACTAGCGGCGCGCCCTTATCTTAAACGTTAGGTTACTATGCGGTTACCTTGGCATTTTCTAGGGGTATTGGAGATTATATACTCTCGTGCTAGTTACGAAGATTGTTTCATATCCCATTATTTCCGGTAGGGTTTTTTATAAGATGTATGAGTGTTACGGCAGGTTGCGTAACTCATTCTAACCATCGGAATTAATTTGTAATGTTAAATTATGAGTTGCTACTTAGGGTCTGGGTTCAACGGTTATCGTTGACGTATATTTGGAATATATTTAACCTCTATCATATTCATGTTTTTTTAGTATCTAGTGTTAATATTTGTAGGCTCTCTATTTTGGTCACATAGTGTCGGACGTTTGCAGCGTCTTTGTATATTGTTAACTAAACATCAGCCATCTTGGTTATTTGAATAATTCGCGCCTTTTTGGCGGGCTGTTTAAATTTAAATCTCACGACTTTCAGCCCAACTATTTCCCCTGAGAGGGTTGCAAATATTATAAATGGTTGTGGCGACTGAGTTAATGTTTTTCCGCATTGATCATAGGCTCTTGATGCCTGTTTTCAGCGATTCTTTGTACATGCTCTACCTTTTGTTATTTTACCAAATTGTAATAAAATATTATCTTCTCTTGTGAACCCATGGCTGTTCTTTCACATGCACCCTTCCTAGTGGTGGGGTCACAATTGTTTCGTTACAAAAGTGCATTTATGATGTACAAATAATATTTCAAATATATTGTGAGAAAGAAACCAAATTATTATCAAGAATTTAAACAAAAACTGAGTCCTGACTTTCCACTAGAAGAGGCATGTTGAACGTGCGACCGGCGGGCCGCATGTTGCCCACTCCAAGATTCTGTGTAGCCCACAGATCTTTGGATAAACCAACGCACAATGTGGCTCAAATATTCATTTTATAAACAGTGTACAATGTTTATAAAATTAGCCACAGGAATACAACATTTGAGATGAAATTTGGAAATTGGTCATTATTTGATCAACTCTATCTAGCAAGTGAGGTCATGGCGTGTGTATCAAATTTTACCAAAGATTAATTTTCAAAATGGTTAAATTTGCGCACCATTTGTAAGCACACAAGTGTGTTTTCAACCAGGAAAAAGAACAAACACCCGAACAATCACATTTACCGATACACATTTGTAATATATTTTGAAGGTGACTTGAACAAGAGATCTAAAGCCCCTAACACATTTGATGCAAATATAAAGTTTCAAATTTTTGTTGAAAAGAATATGTAAAAAATTAAACTGAACCTAACTATTGGAGCAATATTTTAATTAATTTATTTGATTCGGTAATTTTTTTCAAGTATTTTGAACAGGCTCTAAGAATTTTAATTTTATTCAAAATTCCTTGATGTTTCCACATAAGTGTTTTTATCACCGTGTCTTACTACCTTTTTATAGGTTACACACATATATAATTAGTCTGATGGGGTAGAAATGAAGAAGGAAGCATTTTAAAGGTAAGCTAACAGTATTTGCCTGGAAGGGGAGTGGGGGGACAATCTAGGGGGGAAAAAACCTTCAGAACACCCAATCAGGATTCACACCTCGATCTGCCCATAATCAGTAGGCCAGTCTAACATGAAATTGACACCTTAGACAATTTGGCCACTGAAGTGGACCTGTTTCCAACTTAATGAAGGTATTATTGGAATACCTATTGCACACTGTTAAATGAGGTAAATCCAGTGATAGATGAATACATACTTTTAAATCCCTACAATTCGTTTGATCCAATTTGATTAGGTCGTGTGTGAGACTCAACAGTTTAGGCAATATTAAGAAGTGTGTGGATCTACAAAATTAATGTAACCGACTTTTGAGTTTCATTTTGTAGAGACACCCCAAAGAACAAAGTCCACAAACATTAGACTATATTTAACTTCCCTTGAATTTAGTTAGACCTAGTATTAGGGCTTAAAAAATGTTAAGGTGGCTAACCAGTCAGTCAAATATTTCACCTGTCAGCATAAGACTATATATAGCCCCACCGTTTATGTTAAATTTAAAACAGGCACTCATTCACTTTTATTTCCATATAACACTGCGTACCAAACCAAAATCTATTGTATAAGGGCCTAATGTTTTTGAAAAAAATTAAACAGATTATTTTGTGCCATTTCTTCACTCCTCGCCTGCAAACAGATAAGAATGCGACAAGACATGCCAAATGTTACTTGCGATTCTTTGTTTTTGTTGTGTTTTGAGGTCCAAATGGTTTCAATATTGGCAACCCTGATTTATATACATCCTATCTCGAAATTGTCCTCGAACCATAACAAGATACCAATATTGCCTGTGAGAGAATCACTATTTAGTCATACCAATAGCTTATCTATGCTTTAGTCGAAGAGTAACATTGACATACGCCTTGGGAGAGTCACTGAGTACTCATATCTATGGCTTATGTACAGTCCGATCCATTCAAACCATAATAATGATAATAATCTTATAAGAGTCGTTATATAGTCATATCTACAGGATGGCTTATGAAGGATCCAGCTCAACCATAGTGAAATTAGCAATAAAGAACTTTTTTTACTCGTCAAGCAAAAATTTTCCATCACAGACGAAGCTTTTTTTCAAGCCCTGCCTATTATATAATTATTTACAATAACGCTTAAGTAAGCCTAAATTGATATTTACTTAAACTACTGGTGCTGAGTGTATATATTGCATGCAAAAATACAATTTAAAATTTATTAAGATAAACTCTAGGCTAATTTAGAGACAAAAAAGTTTGGATCAGTGGAAAAAGGTATGAATATTTTTTGTTTTGTGGAAAGTTTAATTATAATAAATTTCACATATATTCTTACTTATTGTAGAAGGACACTTTTAACAAACGTCAAGGAAAAGATTACAACTTAATTAAATTAGAACATTAACTTCTGCATAGTATAAACTTACTTGAATTAAATATTTTATACTTAGTCGGGTGAAATTTAAAAAAAAATCAATTTCAAAATAAATAATACCACATTTGAAATTAAAAGCTGGTTTGAAATGTGTTACCTATTAGATGGGGAAAAAAATATTTAAAAAAAACATTAAACTTACTAGCTAATGACAGGAAAATTATAATTATATAGCAATTCAAATTTGACCAGATTTCAAACACAATTATTAATCAAGATGAACTCAAAATGTATAAATACTACATCAAAATCTGGTCTACATTAGTTTTTAACTCCATATTCTGTCCTTGACATGTGATAGTCTTTAAAATATCTCAATCTCGCTAAACATTATGGTCATGGGATAGTGTTTCAATTGATGAGAAAGGATAATAATTTGTCCAATCAAACTCATCAAGTTCCGTAAAGGCTATCAGCATTTTCATAATTTTATTTAGAATTTGTTATTTTTAATCAAAATGACAAATTTTGATTTATTGAGATATTCTAGGACTTACTGTTTTTAAAAAAAATCAGGTAAATGAAAATAAAGATATATGTTTAGAAAAAGGTAATCTGTTTTCTTTAACGTCGTCAATATTCATATATTTGTTTACCTATAGTTGTATCCCTGGAACCACTCAGAGTAACCGAGCGGTTCTTAGAGAGTTAAAGTTGTACCAACCTTTGTGCAGCTTTAAGGAGCGCTAGTACCAACTTAAGGATAGGAACTTTTTGGCCCATCAATATTTCTGTAGGTAGTCTATATCTCACAGAAAAGGACAAGACAAATATGGAGTATGTAGACGAGACATAAGACTAAAATAGCATGGGGTTGGTACACATCTCCTGTGTAGTTACAGATATTTTTTTTTTGTCATTGCACAGTAAGATTCCTTTTATTTGTATTATTACATACATTAAAAATATGGAGAATCAAATAACTGTAATATAATAATCATTTGTAAATTTTTGAACTAGGCCTTTAAAGTCAAAAACATGCTCAGCTAAGCCCCAAGATAGAGTTATAATTTTCTAATGATTTTACACAAAGTAGACTGTCACACACACACCGATCATGAGAAACTACACAAAGTAATATAATTATGTTAGGCTTACCTATGTAAATGGTGTCAGAAATATTAAGGTAGGTGTAGACCCTACAAAAATTAATAGGCCTATGTTTACATTTAAACTTAGCAAAATGTAACTTTTTATGCATTAATAAATAAAAAATTTAATCTCTGGTAACTTGGGATAGGTAATATTGTTAAAATTTATATAGCATTTTTGGAAATATTTTTAATGAGAAGGAATGGAATCTAATATGACCATGGGCCAAAATGGTATGTTCGTGTGTAGGTGTGGTATTTGAGGGGAAACATGTTGATGCATGAGGTTAGGTTTTGTTAGGTTAGAATAGCTTAGAATAAAAATATAGAATATTACGTGCCTACTGAAATACTCTTGGTGCCAATATGGGTCTGTTTAGTTTGAGAATGATGCCTAAGCACTTTACCATATAATACACTGTATTTTACTAAAGATAGCATGTTCTCAATAACACCATCATTATATTCACAAGGAAACAGTATTATATAATACTATTTATTTAAAATTTTTATTTTTACATAGCAAATTGAATAGTAGCAAGGTTAGGTCAAGTAAGATAAGGGTAAGTAGGTATCTAATAATATAGTATGTATGTGCAGTATTTAGCCTTTAAATATACATTACCAAATTTATTTTAATATTTAAATCCCGGTGGGCGTATCCGTTTGAATATTCACCAAGTTTTCAGTTTAGTTCTAATGGAGCCTTGTGTGAGTTTGCTAGATGTAAAGTGGTTAGTGAAAAGGCAAGAGTATTTTATATTAGATAAAAAAGTATGGGTTGGGTAAGTTTAACCACTTAAACAAGAAATTCATCTGTTGCAAGAGAGAGTGAAGTGTGGTCGCTACAAATGATTATTGCACATTAGGCCTATTAAGGATTTGATATTTAAATTTGGATATTCTCTTAGGTGTCCCATCCACCTGTCAACATGTCAAATAACTTTGTATGGAATTTGATAATAGCCCCTATTCATAACTTACTGATTTGTACTGTTTTTAAATTAGCCTATTATAGTTCTGGTGTTGTCATTGGTTGTGTTAAAGCTCTATTTTATATGTAAAGGTTCGGTCTCACAGTTTTACAATTTTTTCCAATAATAGCTGTTCCTTGTAGTTGGTACTGTGAATTCACACTTTGCTGTAGAGGTGATATTTGGTCATGTGACAGCTCTAATCCAATCAAAATGTATTTCAAGATGACTATTTCCAAGAGCCGGTTGAACAAGAGGTAGCCCAAGAGATCAAACCCGTAGCTTCTACATCTACAGCTCCATTTCCAACACGAGGAGGAAGTCCAGTGAGAGTTGGAAGCCATCGAGGATATAGACGAAGATTGGGCTGTCTTTCTAGCGGACGAACCTCCAAGGAAATGCTTCAAGATCGATTTTGGGCAAGGGCTCAAAATATAAGACAACAAAGTGATAGCTAGAATTCATACAATAGATCATGAGTCAAGCGGATCAGGAAGATCTTCAACTGATTGACTCTGAAGATAGTCGGGATTTGAATCTCGAACCACCTAGGAAAAAGGCTAAATCAAGTAAACATTCTTATATTACAGGCATATTTAATTTTCTTGCTACTATAAAACTATACTTTAAACATCCACTTGAATTCAAAATATGGACTCAGAGGAAGCTAATGAACGGTATGTTAAATGTTCAAAAGGAATGACCTATCTTAGCTCAAATAATAGATCTAGTCACGATGTGAGTAACCGAGGGCGACAATGTAGATGGACAAAATACGTGGGCCAGATTACAAGGTGTCGTGGAAGACCGGTTGTCCTCCATGACATCATACCCCTTGGAACAATTGCAGACCATGGAGACCTTGTATTTTGAATGCTTGCTAAGCAAAGCGCCCGAAAAACCGGGTTCTCGATCATCTACTATCATGGCCAGCATAGCCCGCACTGCTCAAGAGATAATTTCAACTTTTCCAGCTCTACAGAAAACCTGAGAAGAAGATCCAATCAGTGGATGTGCAAACTTTCAAACATGTGTTATTTATAAACAGAGCTCCCATTCTCACTGTGGCGTGTCTCAAAAGTGATGATTAAAAAAGGACAGTTTATTGGAAGCCACGAGGTTTATCAATGAGAAAATCAAACCCAAACAGTTAGTAAAATATTACGCTTTATTTTAAATGGAGTAACTTGCACTTATTGTAATATTTACGTTTTTATGTTTGACATGTCAATGCATCATGGGAAAACAGAAATTCCCAACTTTCCGCGTTTGTGAACGGCTGCACCACTAAGAGTTGTAAACTCACTGTACTGCTTTCAAATTCCAGCGTACGTGTGAATTCACCCTAGGCCCTAGATGAGTGGCACCACATTACCTAGTTTGGTTTTGAATGGTTCATTATAATGGAAGTTTTTTAAAAATCTTGAAGTTAGAAACATTGAATACCCTGTATTTTTGTGACTCTAAAAATACCTTTAACTTATGAATTGATATCTGGGTTTAAAAAATAAGTAGGCCTAACCTAAAAGGTACGGTTCTTGGGTTTCACCCACCACAGTATTAATATTGGTTCTATACGTTTATCTGTTTTCTTACCTTAGCCTACTGTAACCATATATTTTTCCAATAATAAGTATGACAAGGAATATAATTTGTAATGACAAAAGGAGATGAGTACCATCACCAATGTAGAGAAAGTATAGTGTTTGATTAAAATGTGATTTGCATACCTACCATTTAATTCCATTTCAAGTAAAATACAGCAAAAAAATAAAAATAATAATAAAGTAATGGGAACTGAACACTACATTTATTATTCTTTAGTATATACCGTATTGTTTTAAAAAAGTATGAAGAACACACAATTGTTTTTTCAAACAATGCCCCCACAATGGTACATAAACATAGAGGAACGTGTCCAAGTTTTTCCAGAATGGTTACTCTCAATAGTCTCTTCGACCCCCACCGCCAGAACCTCCTTGGCCTCCCTGCCAACCCATGCCCCCTCGACCACCTCGACCCCCACGACCCCTTCCACGAGCTGCTTGAGCTCGCAAAATCGCTGACTTGCCACGGCCAGCACCCCCTTGGCCACCTTTATTCCCTTGTCTTTTGAACATTGGCGCGTTCTTTAGCTCTGGGAGTATGAGAAACCTTATCTTAGAACCGCGGATGTAGACATTCTCCAACTTTGCGGCTCGACCATCTCTGTATGTAACAGTTACCTCGACCATCTGACAGTTCATGTTGTCTTCGGCTTCCACAAGTTTGCCGCGGTAAACCTCGCCTGTCGTCGTCTCGCATGTTACAATGTGTCCTTCTGCCTCATGTAACACCTTGATAGGGACGCCGATCGACATTGTCGTTGATTTTACAGCTCACTTTCACAAACTATATGCTATGAATATAAGGACTAGTCGTGGATATAGTTGTTACAACTCAACTCAAGCGTCTTCAAGAGTATTACTATGTAAGATCACACAACAATTTAATTATATATATTGACAAAAACGTATAAAATAAAGCCGCAAATATCAGCCATTAGCACGAAGACCGCTTTTATTGAGCAGAGTAAACAACATCACAAAAACAAATGTCTTTACTAAATTACAAAAAATCAAGATTATACAAATTATATATTTTGTACATCCTATTAATCTTTCAAAATAAAATAAGAAAAAATTTAAAATAGGTAATTTCCAAAAGTCTTTCTAAATATTTTAACTTTAAAATAAAGCTAGTTTTTAGCCTAATTGGAAATAGTCTCAACTTTAGCACATTGGAAGCAATGTAAAAGAAAACGGTGTAAAGAACAAAACACAAAAGGAATTAACTTTATAATACTCACAAAGAAATTAAGGTTAGAGTCTGTGGGAAATGAGAAATAAATTATATAAGTGAAATGGTCTTAAATTTAAATTAAATTGATTGTGAAATTTTGAAATTTAACTACTTCCTGAGCTTCTCCTTGAGTTTACCATAACATATTGGTTATGTATTTTATGATTATATACAATTTGGTATTTCATGATATTATTAATATTTATTTGATTGTAAAACTAAGCTGAACATGTATATTAATATTAATTTAAAAATTATTTTTAGTTTTAGTACAATAATGGTATGCTCTATACGTACGTTATAATTCTATTTGGTGAGACTTATTTAAATAGTGTATTTATTGTGACACTAGATTAATCATCATAAAAAGAAAACTTTTAAATGCAATGAACCTTTTCAGTTCGACGAAAATTAGCTCCACGCAAATTTCCAATAAGTATAAACCATCTCAATTTTAAGGATCAACCAAAACCTGTATACAAATTTTGATATTCAAAATGCTACCATCCACAGGATATTTCAAGAGTATTAACTGCCCGTTTTTTGATAGTGGTCTATGTGAAAGACCTTATTGTCACTTTCGTCATGTGAGAAAAGATGCCTCTGACATTAGTTTAGCTGCAGAACCTACTGCATCGTTAACAGTAAACAACAACGACAACATTTTACAATTAGTTTCGGAGGCTGTTAAGAAAGTTTTACAGTCGTCATCAGATGTCTTGCCAACTGTTACAAATGTTAGTAGTTTAAACGTCCCAACATCATTGTTGAGCAAAGTTGTGGAAGAGTTAAATCCCTCCACCTCTCAACCACCCTTGAAAGTTTATTCGCAACATTCGGGTATCCCATTTTACAAACCGACACCAATTGCGGAACTAAAAAAGCGTCACATCCCTGTTCCGTACTCTCCTAGTGTTCAAGAAAGTAAAGTAGAAGCTAAGCGCCGAACTGTAAATGATGAATTAGATATACCGGCACGTAAAAGAAAGAAAAAGATAGAATATAGTCCAAGAGTTAAGGAAACAAAAATCCGTCTTGCCTATAATCCCAATAATCCAAGTGTTGAAGATGCAACCTTTTTTAATGGTGCAGTTTCCCCACCTATATCTTATACTCCTAGCCCTATGTCAAGTCTATCCCTCGCTTCGAATGACTACGTACCATCAAGCATTATCAGGGAAGATGAAGCCTCGACGTTAGACTACAAACCCAGCGACAAAGTGACTGCCAACTGTGAGCCTGGCTACGTGCCTTCTGGGGCAGATTCTACGACCGTAACCTACCAACCAAGTGACAAGTGTAACGTCGGAGAACCAGAATACAGTCCCGTTGGGCTGAAATCCTTCACACAAACACAATATGTGCCTTCTGCCAAGTCAGCGCAAGCTGATGCAATGGGTAACGGGGGAGACTGGAATAGTCAGTTTGACATTTTGGATGAAATACTCCAAGCCGAGGAAGAAGATGATTCTCAAGATGGTGTCTTGCCAAAGTATTCACCTAAACTAACTGATAAGGAGGCTGTAAAAGATTCCAATGTAATACAAGTAGATATTAAATCAAAGTCAGGCGATAGTAAGCATAGTAATGTAACTAAAAGTAAATCAATCATTGAAGAAAAATCTAGTAAGTCTGGTAGCAAGGAAATATCTGAATCAAAGAATAAACATTCAAAAAGCAGTAAAGACTACAAGGTAACTAAAACAACAACAGATAAACATTCTAATAAGCATAGAGAAGACAAAAATAAAGAAGCAAAAAGAAATGACAAAAAAAACATACATTCTAAGGACTCTGATAACAAAGATTCCAAATCCAAACATAATAGTAAATCATCGAGGCATTCTAAAGATGAAAAGAGTAAAGAAAATGATAAACACAAAAGTAATCATAGCTCAAGAAGTCGCAAAGAACATAGCTCGAAAAAAGAGGGTTCTGTCAGCAAGCCTACCAAAAGTAAAAGTAAAAGTTCACGATCTACCTCAAGCTCGCATTCGAAACACAGTACTTCATCTAGACACAATTCTAGATCATCAAACAATTCAAGTTCTAAAGAAAAACAAAAACATGACAAGGAAAAACACTCTTCTGGCAAAAGTAAAACTCAAAACAAATCCCACAAAGCCAAATCTAAAACCACCCTATCAAGCGATGACATACAGGACCATTCTGTCACTGGAAGCCACTATGATGGTTCTGAGACTGATGATAATGTGTCGAACGCAGAAATTATCATTTCTGACAGTGAGGTGTCAGAATCTGACGAAGAAGCGATCACGGATGAATGCTACCGAATATTTCAAGAATACGAACCAAAGAATGTAACTTCCCATGGATCTCGAAAAAAGAAAAAAAATGAAGACGAGGAAGATGATGATGGTGTAATTCCATTGAAACGACGAATAGCTCATGCTGGGGCAGAAACCTCTACAAGGCCTATAAACAATAGGCGTGTTTCAGAACCGAAAAAACCTGTCGTCAATCCAACAAGGGTCCTTGTGGAGAGGTTTATTAAAGCAAAGGAAAATGCCTCTCTAGAAACAATTGAATCTGAGGAATGTGATAAAAACCTCTCAAACCCTGAACGTAGATTAAGTTCTGCCATCCCGGTAAATCCCAGGCAGGAAAGTGGAGTGACTTCAACCATTCCTATGGGCCGTGTACGAATTGCTCATGTAGCGAATGTTTCCTTACTACTGAATGCCAAGGATAGAGTTCAAAATTTATGGAAAAACAGATTGACAAACCAAATGGCGGAAAACAAGACTAGGCTTGCTCCTGATGCTGTACCGTCCACCAGTACCAATACTTACACAACTGCGCAGTCTGTTCCGAAAGGATCTAAGCGTCAAGCACATACACCATCAGTTGAGGTGTTGATAAAGCCAAGTATCACTGAGGGTGTTGTTAAACCTTCTATACCACTCCTAACACGCCAGAAACACCTTGAAGCCCTATTCATGGAATACTCGAAGCATATGAGTACAAGAGAAGCCTTTGACAAGTCCATAGCCGATGAGATAGGTGTCTTTGAGCGGAGCTCCCTACGTTCTTTGTACACCAATCGCATGGTGGCACTGATACAACATATACGCCATGAAGTTCGTACGCTTCTAGGTGATGACAATGGTGAAGCATCATCCTCTTCAGCTAAAAATCGTACAATTTCTCACGCATCTGTATTGGCTGGGAAACCTGGTACAAAAGGTTCTTGGAGTGTGGAAAAAACAAAAAAACAACCACATTCAACTGAAATCAAATATATGTATGAGTCACTTGAAAAGTACATACTCACAGACGAAGAGCTGGTCAATAACGGTTTCCCACGACCACATCCCACTGAAAAAGGTATTGTTACAGTCCAACCGATGAGGAAACCACCTGCTCAATGCCCTGATCCTTTACGTCGTATTTGCAATAGATGTAACACGGTGTACCAAGTCAATAAACACGGTTTAGCAACAGTGGAAGAGCAATGCGTCTATCACCCGGGTCGTGCAATCAAGATGAAGCTGAAAGGGGCTTTAGAGTCGAGGTATTGGTGTTGCAAGACAGAGTCTGGGTCAGTTGGTTGTTGCACCGCAGGTTGCCACGTCACTGAATATTATGATCCCAACGATCTGAGAGGATTCGTCACAACATTTTCAAAGGAACCACCTCCATCAGATGGAAATTATGGGGTCTATGCCTTGGATTGTGAGATGGTGTACACTTCAATGGGTCTAGAGCTAGCTCGAGTTACTGTGATAGACTCGGAACTTCGCTGCGTCTATGAGACACTCGTTAAACCCGAAAACGTTGTTTTAGACTGCAACACGAGGTTCAGTGGAATCACCCATGAAGATTTGGAAAATGTGTCCACTACAATTTTTGATGTACAAGCCGCATTGCTCGGTTTGTTTAGCGATAAGACTATTTTGGTGGGCCACAGCTTAGACTCGGACTTTAAGGCATTGAAGATAGTCCACGATACGGTGGTAGACACAAGCGTGATGTTCCCTCACCGGATGGGCCCACCATTCAAGCGCAGTTTGAAGAATCTAGCACAAGAAATACTCATGAAAGTTATTCAGGAAGACGTTGGTGGCCATGACAGTTCGGAAGATGCAGTAGCGGCCATGGCACTTGTCCGCTGGAAAGTATTAGAGGACCGTCGATCTACTTAAAGGAGATTTAATAAGATGGTACCCTAAATCAGTTCAGCTACTTTCAGGTATGTTTGTTCTGAACAATACGTATATCATTATAATAGTTTGAAAGAGTATGATCAATTGCTGCATAAGTATTTTCCGTATGTATTCAAAATGAGTTCATACCTCATAAACAAATTTATTAATACAAGATTATTTTTACTTGGAGGAAAAAACTCAACAAAAAGCTTGTTTACACTTGATATCGTCTCTGAAGGAACTGCATGGCTACTGTTGGGAAACATCATTGTCATTGTTTGTTTTTAGTGTGGTCATTTTCTTGTTTAAGTGTGGCCATTTATTCTTAAATATAAGTTATATTTTGCAACGCTTGTTCATCAAAGTTGTGATCAGCTCCTTCTCACCCCAACACACCACCTTCTGACATACTGTAACTTAAAATGAGGAGATTTGGCAACATTTATTCGAGAGAGAGCAAAGATAAAGTTTTTCTCCAAAAGATTTTCTCCATAAGACCTGCAGTTCCCTCCACAGTGATATTGGATGTAGTTAATGTTCCTTATTTTATTGTAAATAACCAACTATCTCGAGAGGAATAAAAATAACACTTGGCGCTCAGCAACCATATTTATGTACACCTCTTTTACACGGTACTACCTAATGTAGCATAACTGGTAAGGCTACTCTAATAAACAAAATAAACTGAGAGTCCAAGGCTTAAAATCTTGTTCTTGTAACAATGCTTATTTTTCAAGTAGTAATAACTTTGAATTGAATGTGTTCCATGCCTCATAACCCTTCTTTTCTGAAGTCTCTTAAACCAGGGAACTACTTGTGCAGCTGGGGGCCCACTTGAGGCTGCCTTATTAAGTTTGTGAAGGTAAACCAGCTTTAAGTATAGTACTAGATACGTGGTCTGTTGTTTTTTTTCCAAAACATATTTCCCTCGCCGACAAGGGTATTCTTAGTCGAAAGAAAGATTTAGCATAATATAACCTAGATAGATAGCATGACATGGTGCTAAAAAAAAACTTGAAAGAACCAATTTATCTTTTCATCCATGTTTAGTCTCATATTTTTCATTCGTTAGAAATGATTGTCTAGAGTTGTCATGTACTGAGCCAGTGTTTTGTCCAACTTAAGGTGATGGCAAGGCTGGAAGTTATGTGATCAATAGGTTATGTTGCTTAGATTCATGTAGCAGTGGTCATTTCAAAATGTTCCCTGATTAGTAAGGTTTAATACAATGTTATACAGTAAAATCTCTTAATAGCGGACACCTTCTGGGATTAATAAGATGAATGTTACCGTATTAAAATGTATTAGATTTTATTTTTTTTAATCATGCTATTTGAACTCTCTGTCTACCCTGAAAGGTAGGAAGCTTACCTTGTATAGTATCATTTTAATGCAACTTATATAAGGTAGGGTCATAGAGTAAAACGTAAGTATTATATACTGTATAACCATGATTAATTACTGTACAGTGTCGATACTACTCAAAACAATACGTGAACAAAAAAAAGATATATACACTCTATAGTATGAGTACTGTACTGTACTGTATATTTAATCTACCTCCAGATGACTAAAATTAAAGAAAATACAGTGTACAATATGCCTATTGAATTAACACTTCTATAAAACATAGCTGCAGGAATGACAAATATGTCGCTGTTCTCACCGCACCTAAAAATAGAAAGATTGTTTCTATTTGCCTCAAAATAAACTAAAAATGTTCCATCAACTAACCAAAAACTTAAAACACTATTTCATTGATAAACCTAATAAGTTAAACAATTTTGTATGTTTTTTTTTTTAATTTTCTAGGTAAATTTCTACTTCATCTTTAACAGTGTCTTGTGTCCTTTATTGAGAAAGGTGTTTTTCAGTAAGAGCCTGTGTTATTTTGTTGGTGAACTTTAAACTGTCTGTTATAAATATGAATCTGTTAGTTTAGATGCCATTTAAGGAAAGTTTCACTACTTAGATATACTCCATTCACGGTAGGAATTATTCTCTGAAAGGTCCTTTTTCCTATCAATATCCTACTATATAATAGATTTCTGCTAGGGAAAAAGGCCTTTCAGAAAACAATTCCTACCGTGAACAGACTTTAGTAGGTTTCTGTTACCAAGCAATTACAAAGGTTATTAAAATTACTTTAATAAATTCCTACTTTATTCATGTGTCAGCTGTCATGTTTGATAGCTATATTAAAAATACTTTTTTAATAATACAAATAAAATAGTGAAATGTAATCGTTGTTGACCTCAAAATTAAAATTGTATCCTTTTTCTAAAAGTGTCTATCAGAATCCTACTATTTAACTCTCCCTCACAATACTTGTGCATAAGTTTAGTTTAACAGACTATAACTAATGTGTTTGTCATTTTACTACATAAACTTATAAATCATTATAATGCCAGTTTAAATATACCGCCCACCTTTCCCCTAAATGTCCTCACTATCAAATTAGAGCACACATTTTCTTCCTCTTTTTCTTCATAAATCAACAACCCGAAGACATGCACTTAGTCGTTCAGCTAACTAGTGCCGCCTGCACCATCTGGTACCCATGAAATAACAGAATCCAGAAAATATGGTGGCCCCTCGTTGACTTCCACACTGAATTTCTATGAGCGAGCATGAAAGGGCCTATCAATTTTGCCTAGAAAGTTATTTTCACCTACCTTTCAGGGATATTTTACATGCCACAATTGACATGGAAGTTGTTCTACAAATTTTTATTGTTCCAAAAAAGTCTGTTAACCTCTGTTGGTTTTGAACCCACAAACATCAGGTCCTGAGGTGAGCGAGCACCTTACCCCATGATCACTGAGGTCGACTCACATATGTTGGACAGTAAAAATTAAGAATGTAAATTTATTTGAAATAATTTCAGAAATGTGTGCGCCTTATAAAGTGTATGGTATGGAGTGAATTTTCACCCACACACACCCTATCAAAGATCTTGTTTTTAGTAAAAAGCTTTTAAAAAATTGGAAGATAATAAAAAGTATACCTTTTCTTCTCTGCCAAATGGTTTTTTATCTTTATTTCATTGTTTTCCAAATTCTCACCAGTCGTGTAATTCTTTCGGGGCCACGGCCTAAACAATGTGCCCTTTTCAGCTTGTTGCAAAAAAAAGAGAAACAAAACTCTGTTATCTTGCAAAGCACAAATGGTCATTGCATATTTTAATAAAGCTTCATTGGTAAGCTAAACAAAACCTTAACAGTGGGAATGAAAGGCCAACTAAAGTCCATGACATCATGTCAATATCTTTGTTCATTTGTTTATCAGATCAATCATCATCATGAACTGTTTCCATTCTAGGGTCGGGTAAGTTTAGTCTCTCCTCTATCCTTGCACCATTCTTCTCCTCTCACTCACACACTTGCTGTTATCTGCTCTTTTCATCTTTTCCTTGATCTCCCTTGCGATATTTTCCTTGAAACATACTTTAATTTCATAGCTTTAACTGGGATTATTTCCTTTTCCATCTTCATTACATGTCCATGCCATCTCACTCTTGTTTCCTCCGACTTAACTAATATCTAACAATATTTTATGATACATAAATCTTATGGTGTGTTGTGTACTTAAGGGGATATTTGTGTGGCACGCTACATCATGTGGTTAACTTATTTTTTTACAGGTTATTTTTTATACAGTGCTAGAATCTTCCTATTTGTTTGATTCATGTTAAAAATGTGACCAAATAAACTATTTTTATATATATAGTCTATGATTAGCTGACACATTCTAGCTTGACTGAGCTTGTATTACTACAAACTTTGTGCATCGGTATCTGATAATTCAGATAAACTAAATGGGCAATTATAATGAATTTTAAGTATCGTATTCTAGTTATGCTAAATTTTGAAGAATTCCCTTGTGTTGAATACCTTTTGAGTCCTAAATATTGTATGTATTTATCTTGTCATTTAATTTAATTTATCTATAATAATGTATGCATTTATTTTTTAAGTGTTTGTGATTTTAAATAAGACCAG
Source organism: Timema douglasi (assembly GCA_901482245.1). Lineage (NCBI taxonomy): Eukaryota > Metazoa > Arthropoda > Insecta > Phasmatodea > Timematidae > Timema > Timema douglasi. The sequence goes on along the minus strand of CABEEJ010000019.1, from coordinate 516,838 downwards.
AATAAGGGTAGTCACTTTTCATAATGTAAGCTGGAAAAAAAAAATGTGGAAAGTAAAGTACATACTAATTTATGTAGAATTTTTTTTTTTTCTTTGAAAGTTATTAATCCTCTTTAACACCTACTATACATCAGATTGTGTTTGTGTGTGTAAAACGAATTGTATAGCTATTGACTCCTTCAAAACTATTCACTTTCATTTAAAAAGTTTATGGTAGAAATTGTATTATTGGATTTTAAAAAAATTTAGAAAATAAATTGTAACTCATTTATTGAGAAACATTGTTATGAGCTATCAAGTCATATTTGAAAAAAATATTGTGAATTTGTGACATAAAGATTAGGGTTTCCTTTTGGTGAATTGTGTTGAAACTATGCGAATAGCAGATATTCTAACAAAAGTCATGCTGGAACATATTTAATTTTCATTACAAAACTTTGGTGCTACCACAGCTCCAGTCTTACCAATCAAAAACATTTGGTTGTTGAACCATGATATTCAAATATATTAAAATACTTTTGTTTTCAGAAGTATGTAAAAATAAGTATTTTTTAACTTTTTTTTTTTCTCATTTTACTACTAGTTTTT
>CABEEJ010000019.1:477524-516150 GCA_901482245.1 Timema douglasi | reverse complement strand
TAACTTTTTTTTTTCTCATTTTACTACTAGTTTTTATATTAAATATCAAGTTTACTTTCTTTCAAATGAAGTGACTTGAAATAACTTAGTATCTTGTCAGAAAGTATTTAAATGATCTTTTTTAAATAATGTAAATATAGTTGTAAACCCTTTATAGTGTGGTATGTATTTGTGTATACTGTATAGTATATTTATAGCTAAATAAATTTTGTTATTTTGTATTTTCGAAAGGTTATTCATTTCTGTCAGAGGAAATTTAAGTAGACAACCTTAAAAATATGTTTTGATACTTCCTACTCGTTTGTGATATTGAATTATAAACTTCAAATAATTATATCTTTTGAAAGAAAAACACAACAAAAACCACTAGGTGTGTGGTAAGGTCACTTTTTAAATGCAAAACAAAGTTGAAGATGAGGTTTCTATTGTTGTCACATAACACATAAGGCCAGTTTCATTGTATTATTATTATTATTATTATTATTATTATTATTATTATTATTAGCAGCAGCAGCACCGCGCCTTACTACCCGTTCGGGTTGTACGCACTTACGCTAATGTGTAATGGTAGGGTGATTGTGAGATGAAATGGAGGACCTTGAGATGAAATGGAGGACCTACAGTTTAACGTGGAATCCGAACCACGGTGGAGGCCTGGCATTCCTCACATTCACCAGATGTCTTGCAGTTTCGTTGTAAATCTTAGTACATGTCAAGTGTGGCACTATACTAAATACAACACAAAACCTACTTAAACTCGAATGGAATAGGCCAGTTATGCATGTGAAACTCACCTCAACTATTAAGTTTTAAATTCATCCTTTAGTGCATATAGATAGAGGCAAAGGTAATGAGAAAAACCAATCATATATTTATATATGATCATATATAATCACAACAAACCTGGAATAGTCAGGGAATTTGAAAGCTAAGAAAAAATCATGGAAAAGTCAGGAAATTTGGCCATAAAACTGAGAAAACTAGGCATTACATTTTTATTTTAGCAAAACAAGAAAGGCATTATTTTTCTTTGTTAACACATTTCCATTATTGTATATTATGGCAATCATAGATAAAGTAAACTAATAATAACCTTCAGACACATTGTGTTGCTTTGATTAGTTTCTTAACCAGAACCAAGGTCATCTAATAAACATGTGTGTAATCTTTGTTTAGGTGGAACGGGAGGACTCAATCAAATTAACGAGACAACATCCAATTAAGTATTTCATTATGTATTCACTTGCACGAGTAATTAACAAAAAATTCAATCGACAATAATATTGTATATCTCCACTGATCTGATTTGTTCCTTGTTAGTCTTAACAAATTACGTGCATTTGAGCCTGGACCTCCCCATCTTCGTGTCTGACAACTTTGTCAACTTGTTCATCAGTACAGGTCACAGAAAATTAATATCAGTTCAAACATGTGCGCTATTGATGATTGATCCATACTTAGTGGCCAACAGTTATATAAATGGGTAAAACATGATCAGGGAAAAATTAAATATTTTGTATGGAAAACCTGGGCTAACATATCAGAGTTTATCTATTCTGACGTTATAGAATTCATTTAATCATTAGTCTTCGTTTTAACATGTTTCATTAGCATTTTTTTTTTTTTAGTACTGCATCTTACTACCAATTTGGGTTGTATGCTCATGTACTAATTAAGCTAATGGGTTAGGAATACGGAAGGTTGAATTTGGAGGAAGTGTAACACAATTTGCTTGGAGAGAGAAAGAGAGGGAAACCATTTAAGAAAAACCACCCTCATTACATTTGACCAGAATTGAACCGCAGTCTCCCCCATCGTCGGCAGACTGACTAGTCTATTGCAAGAGTAGCGCCTTAGACCATGCAGCTACCGAAGCAGATATTTAATAGCTGTTCTATAAATAATTATGTGTAGTGAGATATTTTAAATATGGTTATAATATATTAAAGTTTCTTCTTACTTTAAAATGTTTCAAAGATGCAAAGGTTATTGGAGGTGTTGAAACAAGTAGATTTGGCCTCCAAGTTTCAAATTTTAAAGCTTCACACACACCCACAAACGAAGTAAATAGCTTGTGACTGAAGAAAATTCTTATTTAAATTCATTACATTTTTTAACTGTACAGTATCAAGATTAAATTTACCTCATTTTAACCTAAACATTATCAATAATCTAATAATAGCATATTTACAAGCTTTGAATAATGTAAGATTAGTTATTATTTATTTTTTAAATCCATTACCAACCTCAGTAGATTAAATAAAATTTAATTAAAGGAAAACATATCTTTGAAGAAAATTTCTCACTTCTGATATTTTTGAGTTATTACAAAGTCGAATTATTTGCATTAGATTTGTTTGCTAGAGCAAAGTATTATTGTTTTTAAATATAAGTATGAAACAAAAAATGGTTTTCATTGATCCCAATGTAAATTCAATAATATTTTCTAAGTTTCCTGTACTGAGCATTTGTGAGCTCTTAGAAGCTAAATCTATTAACTTGAGTAGCATTAAAACACTAAAACTCTTCCTCTCTAAACCATCCAATTACAAGCAGTCATACTTATCAAAATAATATTAATGTTAAAAGTATAATTGAGTAGAATTAATATTTTCATTTATAAGGCCATACTTGTGACCATGGCACTAGCAAGCAATGCCTCGCTATACAGGGTGTATTTTAATTGGTACCGAATATTCTAGGGGTGTATTCCCATTGGCCAAGAAGAAAAAAGAAAGTTAATACAAACATGGGTCTTGAAACACTTAATCTCTGAGGTAGGAGGAACTCTATTGTTCAATTAATAAAAAAAAACTAATGAAAGAATGTGACTAAACAAAATAAAGTTGAACTGAAACAAACAAAAGCACTAGACAAAACATTTTGTTACAAAAACGGTTCAAAATGGTATCCTTGCTTTTTCGCACTGTGTTGAATACACCTGAGGTGTTACATATTTGCTCACATCCTATTACAATACGCTATCTTAAAACAACTTCAAGAACAGGAGTTTCGTAAACAATGGACTTTAAATGTCCCCAAAGATAAAAAGCCATTAGGTTCAAATATACAATAAATAGCGTTTCCAATCCTACTTTGTCGTTGCCAGTACAAGGAGCATGTTTAAACATTTATCTCAGTGTAAACTTAATTAAGATTATTTGACACTATAACTAAGAGTAACTAATTTGAACGAAGATAATCTTGCATAAACAAATAATTTATCTTGATATGAAAACTATGGATAAACAAGGAATTAGATCCAACTGACTGATTTCCCGAGAAGTTTGTCTCTTGTTATCTATTATTAGATTTTTCAAAACTGGAGGTAGCATGAAGTGTGTCTGTGAGGTTAACGGTCTACATCATGTCTGCAAGCTTGGGTTTTTCTCTTTAAGGTGGCATGCTCAAGGGGTGGGCCAAGTCCACTTTCAATTCAAAGTCGAATCGAGTAACATGAAATTTCTCAAAGCAGAATTGAAATTTGAATACTTAAAATAATGTTTAATGTTGGTGGGAAATTTATATTTTTTGCATAACTATATAACTTTGGGTATTGAATATAATTTACAAAATGTTACACTGTAAACATATTTTGTCATAAAATAATAAATAAAGTTATCCAAAATGTAATTCAATTATTTTATATTTTTATCATGTGAACATTAATTTTTGATGACAAGTATCTGAAGCGAAGTGGAAGCTTTGCACACCCCTAGCATACTTAATGACATCCGTACCAAATGTAAGCTCGTTGGTGTCTCGGGAAGTGGGATAAATATCCCTAGAAGAACAGATAGGCACCACATGGATTTTATATGTGTAGATAGATCAGCGGTTCCCAAACTGATACACGTACCACCTGGTTGAACGATGCTATAAGCTAAAAATTAACAAGCAAATTAAAGTCAGAAAACGATAGGGCCTTATCAAAACTAATAAATATATTATGACCAAGTCTTAACAAAAGTAAAAGAGATTTAAACAGCAACATTTATTCAAGCTTATACAGCTGGTGCAGCAGCACTATCTTGGTGGTACTCCAAATTACAGAAATTATTGTGGTGGTACGCCATTCAAAGAGTTTGGGAACAGCTGGTGTAGATTATTAACTAAAGCTAATCAATAAAACAAAACGAGATATTTTTGTTCTATCGCTCCAACTAAAATATTTACAAAAACACATCTTGAAAGAAAAAGAATCTTTATCTTACCTAACAAGTTTAATTTCTCTTTCTAATATTTTTGGAAAATTTGAATACAATAAATTAGATTAATTTATTTACAATATAAAACACAAGTAAAAAATTCCCATGAAAGGATTAAAAGAAAAAATGTCATTAGCAATTGGAAATGAGTATGTAAAAGGGAGGAATCACAAGGAGGATGATAGAGCTGAAGTTTGAAGGGAAAAGACTGCAAGAAAGAGATAGAAGGATAAGATAAAAGTAAGTGATAGGAGGAGAGTGGGAGCAAATAAAAGAGGAAGAATAATGGAAGTATAAAGGGAGTTCGAGGAGTTTTATTAAAGTGGGCCACAGGCTGGAAACAGTTGAAAGTAATTATGATAGTTTTATTTTTGGTATAATCTTTTGTTTATTCTGAAACAGTGCTTTACACATATCTTTAGTTTACACATAGTGTTTATTTCTACAACTATTTCTATAAAATATATAAATAGTTTATTACAGTCTTTCTTTAGATAATTAGCTATAGCTACATATAATAATTGTCAGTGTTGGCATATCTATTTCAAGTGTTGAATAATACATAATACATTATTCTAAGAACTATTCCCTAGTGGAGTAAATAATAGCTCATGAGGTTGGGCGGTAATGATTGACTTTCTTCAAGAGAAACAGCCATTACATATTTATCCAATAATACAATAAGCGTGCAATGTTTTATTTTAATTGTTAAAAGCCATATTGTGTTTGTTTAATTTTATATGGTTCTATGTATTGTCTTCCATCTAGAACAAAATGCACAAGAGGTTTTCCTTAAAGTAGTAAGTGGTTTAGTAGTAAAATAACAAATCTATAAACAAAAATTGAGTTTATTGGAACATTGGATTTCTATTAATTCGTAACATAATAAATAAAACATGTTAATTAACATTTAAGATGAAAGCTCCCAAGTACTCTAGAATAATGATTAGCCTCACCATTGCGTTACTTGATGTCACAAAGCAACGCTACCCCTCGTAATGTCCAATGCCTCGGGTTGTTGTCCGTCTCAAAGTCAATAGACCCGACATACTTTTGGTCCGTCCTCTGTGGCTTGCGGTAGATGGGGCATTCGTAGAGCCTGGGATCCTTTCCTGCCGTCGTGTTGATGGCGTAGATGTAGATGACTGGCATCTGCTCATAAAGGACCTTGGGCTTGCTCTCGATGAGCTTGCCGCTGCGCCGATCCAGGCTAGCGCCCTCCAGGAACAGTCCGTGAACGTAGACACCCTCAGGAGGGGAGTCGGTGAGATCTTCCTTGTTGTGTCGAGTGATGAGGTTCTGGAGGACCACCGAGTCCAAGGCCCAGCCTTTGTGCGCTCGAGTAACCTCCTGACAAATAATATGTTTCAATCCAACTATTTACCTTTACCAAGCAGATTACAGATCTACCCACAGTGTGTTTCCTTACCCTTACCATGCGGATTACAGATCTACCCACAATGTGTTTCCTTACCCTTACCAAGCGGATTACAGATCTACCCACAGTGTGTTTCCTTAACCTTACCAAGCGGATTACAGATCTACCCACAGTGTGTTTCCTTAACCTTACCAAGCGGATTACAGATCTACCCACAGTGTGTTTCCTTACCCTTACCAAGCGGATTACAGATCTACCCACAGTGTGTTTCCTTACCCTTACCATGCGGATTACAGATCTACCCACAGTGTGTTTCCTTAACCTTACCAAGCGGATTACAGATCTACCCACAGTGTGTTTCCTTAATCTTACCAAGCGTGATTACAGATCTACCCACAGTGTGTTTCCTTAACCTTACCAAGCGGATTACAGATCTACCCACAGTGTGTTTCCTTACCCTTACCATGCGGATTACATATATACCCACAGTGTGTTTCCTTAACCTTACCAAGCGGATTACATATATACCCACAATATGTTTCCTTACCCTTACCAAGCGGATTACAGATATACCCACAGTGTATTTCCTTACCCTTACCAAGCGGATTACAGATATACCCACAGTGTGTTTCCTTATCCCTTACCAAGCGGATTACAGATCTACCCACAGTGTGTTTCCTTAACCTTACCAAGCGGATTACAGATCTACCCACAGTGTGTTTCACTGGCTAAGAATGCCTGGCTGAAAGCCCATCTTTATCTCAGGAAGAAGTGCAGGAATCACCTGGCGCATAGCTGTGAGGAATCCTTGAGGGTTGAAGAATCCTGTCATCCAGAATATGTTTGGTCGACCATGTTGACACCAGCGCCGAAACTGTGCGTCTCTCTCCAGTAACTCTGTGTACCAGAACCCCAGAGTGGCTGACTCCCATGATACCTTAACAAATAGCAGTTCCTAGTTGATTTGTTGGTTACAGCTCCATCTTCAATTTTACCAACATTGTCTTTTGTTTTTAGCCAAATAAAATATATGTATATATTTAAAACATGGCTCGATTCCTTACGAAACTGATTCCTGAGGTTATAAAACCATTTTTCATAAAAATTAAAGATTATACACCAACAATGTGCCCAAAAGTACCAAATTTCAAAAAATTTCTAAGGGATTTTTTTCTATATAGAAAATGACAATTTATTCTTACAGCAATTTCTCGAGTTCTACCAAACCTAATTTATTTTTAATAGAAACATTTTCTTATAAGTTTATCATATCAAGGATTAAAAAATTTAATTATTTAAATGAAAGCTAATACATGTACAATATATATTTATCAAACATATATATAAAAATTGCAAAGATGATTTATATATATTTAAAAATACAGTAGAATTTCTGTAATCCGACATATAGTGAACTAGCGAGGATCGAACTACTGGAGATTGTCAGATTTCTAGATTTTGAATAAATAATAGAACTACAAGAATAAATCATTTTGTTTAGTAATGCACCAACTTAGTAAAACTAATCACACAATACAGGATACTGTACAAAGTACCAAAAGAAAAAAAACTATACAGCAGTTAAGTTATTAAGTACTTCAATATCATTGCATTGCACAGTAAACTTGTCAATTGTTTTCTCTCTTCTTTTTTTGCTTATTATTTAAACCAGCGCGTCAGCAGCTGCTACATAGTTTTCCTCGGCCCATATGACATGTGTTAAATGCATTTACTACACTACTGTGTCATATGACATGAACTTGTAAAATTGGCATCTTCTGTTCCTTGTCATTGTCATATAAAACATCTAGGATGATCTCTTTATCAGTCATCAAGTTGTTTAAAAAATGAGGTGGCCCAATGGCTAGATAATTTTATAATAAAGGAAATTGATAAAACTAAAGAAAAATGGAGTAATCCATTGTTTGTGTTATTTGTACTTTCTCCTTCTTTGTGTTTGATAAAGGCAACAATGCCGAAATATTATTTTATTTGTGTTAAAATGTTTGTGTGACTACTTCACTTCTACTATAGAAGACAGAAGAAAGGAAGAAGATGTCACCTTTGTGCATTGGACTCTTCCCACATTTTTCCTCTTTCCCTAGGTGGGCTTTCTTCATCAAATTTATTCTTAGTAGTTGATTTTTCCTTTTTCTTTAGTTTTATCAATTTCCTTTATTATAAAAAAAATCAGTCATCAGTTGAAAATTTTCTTCTTCATTTCCAATGAGACAATTTTTTTATGTCATCTACAGTCAAGCTTGCAGATTCTTTTCTTGGAGGTCTGTAATTGTCCGATCATTGCTGACAAGGACTTCTTGAACTATTATTAATATTTTGTACTGAGCTAACAATGGCAATATAGGCCATAATTTGCCCCACGAGGTGACCAATACATTAGTCGATACATTCTCCCATGCATGAACAAGATTGTAAAATACATCTTTGAAGTTAGTGGCCTTCAGAGAATCGAGGATGCTTTCATCTTTCCTCATAACATTTTAGAGAATACATTTTATATACTGGATCATAACAGTTTTTATCACATTTTGATCCATTGGTTGTACCAAAGGTGATAAGTTTGGTGGTAAGAACATCACTTTTACAAAACCATCATTAGATAGTTCCTCTTCTTCTAGATGGCCCAGGTAATAATCTAAAATTAACAAAGCTTTCTGTGGCAACTTTTGTTGTTGAAGAAATTTCTTAACTGATTGGACAAATTGCTCACAAAACCAGTCAGTGAACAATTTTCTTGTCATCCAAACCCGAATTTGATTTTTGACATTTTTAAATGTCCATGGCTTTTTCTTTTTTTTGAAGTGCCTATAACTAATAACTGAAGCTTATGTTTACCAGTTTTCGACCAGGTGCACTGCACTGGCTTCTGCTCAGTGGACAAATGTTTTTTTCGGCAAAAGTCTCCAAAACTATCCACTCTCATCAGCATTATAGATTTTATCGGGGCTAATATTTAGCTCTTCTGCCATCTAGAGAGATTTTTCTTTATAAGGTTCAATGGGTTTAGAGTCTCAAGCGAGTTTCTCGCCTATTTTACTTAGAAAACCAATTCCAAATAGTTGTTTTTAATGTATCAAGCCAGCAAGTACTGGCGTGAAAGTTGTCTTTTTTCATAATTTCCTTATAGAATAATTTTGCTTTTTTTTTTTTAAATAAATCCACCGGAAATAGTGTATGTGTGCCTCGTTCCTGGAGAAACTATTTGTAAAGACCATCTTCAACTAAAGAGTACTCACCAGATCTTACAAATTTCCCATCACTGATACTGCTGTTCAAATCGTTAACAAATCCCACGATTTTGTTCTGGTTTTTTATTGATGGCATATATCATGGCACATCTAACCCTATAAATCAAAGCCAAATCACTGAACTTTTGACCTTTTCAATTTTATTAGTTACTTTTCAACCAAATTTAAAGTTTTGTGTTTAACTTTTCCATATTGAGGCCATTTGAACAGTAATAGGCATTATTTTAAACAAACACATAATTAATACTTGAATACTGTACAGTACAAACAACACACTTAGTACACATATTAGATTATTGTATTACTCATGCTAGTGACTGATTTTCCAACCGCACTTACAACAAACAACTAGTGACTGACAATACTGTACTGTATACATCATTATCTCTCTGTAGCACACACCAACAAGTCGTAAAACGAAAATTTCATGTATCGACCCTGACAGTGTCAAATTACTGGATATCAGTGGTGCAGAAATGGGGGGGATGGGGGGGGATAAATTTTACCCCCCTTTCAAATTAAAGGGAATAAAAGTATTATTTTTACCCCCTCCCCCAAAATAGTATGGTAAAACTTTTACTTTAGATAATGTAAAGATCTTATTGAGGCAAGATACAAAGTTCACACTAAGCTGACATAACAAAAATAAAATATGCTTGGAGCACACACTGTTTGAAAACTCTGATAATGATACCAGCTACATCAGCTACTGCAGAAAGAAGTTTTTCAATGCCTGTATGAAAAATGAAATGAGGCAACTTAGACTAAATCCCCTGTATCTGCTGAATGTATACCCTGAGAGGCTCATCAACTTGAAAATTGCAAAACTAGTAATTGGTCTTATAGTTAGTAACGAATGTAGTGCAAAGGTGTATGGAAACCTACTTTAATTTTCGGTGTTTCATAATTTTTAGCTAAGCCATATCAGATATAATTTTTATTAATTTTTTTTTGTGTGTATTAATTCTAATGTTTGGCATGACTAAAAAAAAATTAGAAAAATGCACAATGGGACTTAAATACAGGTATCCCTTGTTATACGCGATATCACTATACACATTTTCATCATAACGCAATTAATCGTTGGCATAGCAAGATCTTGGATTTGAGGACGTAGACCAGCCAAATGTCGATAAATTGCTACAATCCCATTCAATAGAACTCACCAATGAAGATCTTTTAGAAATGGATAATGGCATGAAGATGAAGAACTCTATGTTGTTTAGCTTATCAAACAACTTCAACAAAACAAACGGCTGAATTTTTTAAACACACTGACAGTGCAATTAGAATTATTGAAGAGAATGATACTAACCTGGATAGATGTGCCAAAGTTGCCAGCGAGATTGAGTTATTTGGTTTGTTATAAAGAACTCTATAGAGAGAGGAAGAATGCTGCCCGTCAGTTGAGTCTTGACCATTTCATCAAAAAAGTTGAAAATCTTAAGTTTAACGACCCAGGGCCTTCACATCAGAAAGAGCTGTCAGGCAACAGACTTTAAAATGTGCTCCAAACACATTACTGTCCCAGGGCCTTCCAGAGAGCAAGAGCTTACCGTACCCAGGCCCTCAAGTGAACAAGAGCCTACCATAGCCTACCATTCAAGGGCTATCTAGAGAGCAAGAACTTAGTGTCCCAGAGCCTTTAATAGACCAAGAACCTACCGTCCAAGGGCCATCAAGAGAGCAAGAGTTTACCATCTCAGAGCCTTCGGGACAGCAGGAGCATACAGTCTCAGGGCTTTCCAGAGAGCAAGGGCCGTCACGAGCAAGAGACTGATAATACAGATTTGCCAGATCCAGTTAATTTACCATGCGATTGAAGATTAACAGTAAATGTACCTGTAGCATTGTATTAGTTAAATTTATTAAAAATTGCATTTGCTTACAAATTTCAGGGGATTGAAGATTGGCAAAAGGTGTGGGTTACCTGTAGCATTCAACTAGCTAGATAAATTTATAAAAATTGCATTCATTTACAAGTTTTAGGTTTTTATTTACTTTTTTCTTTGGAGTAATCCCTATCTCACCCATGTTAAAATCAATTCCCTTTACGTGTTTTCGTGTTACATGATTATTTATCAGAACCAATCACTCACGTAGTGCGAGGGACAGCTGTATTACATTTCTTTGTTCTTTTTTTAATCTCAAAAATGCTATCCCCTATAAAAGCACATGATTATTTTTACACCTCCCCCTCCTTTTCCTGTTTCCTCCCTCCCCCCCAAATAAAAATGTTCCTGCGCCACTGCTGAATGTGTTGGACTTGCGAAGTGTCGGACTATATAGATATATAAGATTAAATAATGACCTAATCTTTAGAAATATAGAGTCTACATTTTTTAAACCCAAGAGATACAGTTTAAAGCTGTCATTGCAAAATCGATGTATATGTGATAAACAACAAGTAATAAATAAATTAAGATGAATAAATTAAAATACAATGAAGTTAAAGTGATATATTTATTATGTAAAAAAACACTGAATAAGTTAAAAACACATTAGTTGTATAAAACAAAATGTAAAAAGTAATATAATGGAAAAATTGTTTACTAACTATGATTGTTGGAAAATGTGAATATCCCAACATGCTCTTATCAAAGCAGGGCTCCGTGGTCCACCAACCTTTTGCCACCTGTCGGGTATACGAGCGTCATACATAGCATCCAGGGCATCCCTCAGACCCTGGCTCATGACAATGGTCCCGTCTATTGCTAGCTTCAGGTCGCAAAGTGTGGAGTACACCTCGGCAATGACTCGCTGGATGCGGTCAATTTCCTGGCGTAGGAAGATGTTCATGGGGAGTAGGGCCCCCATTCTTTGCAAGGCGTCCCTCACCTAAACAAGGAGGGGGACTTGTTGTAACACCAGATATTCATGGGGAGTAGACCCCCATTCGTTACAAGGTGTCCCTCACCTAAACAGGGAGGGGCACTTGTTGTAACACCAGATATTCATGGGGAGTAGGCCCCCATTCATTACAAGACGTCCCTCACCTAAACAAGGAGTGACACTTGTTGTAACACCAGATATTCATGGGGAGTAGGCCCCAATTTGTTACAAGGTGTCCCTCACCTAAACAAGGAGGGGGACTTGTTGTAACACCAGATATTCATGGGGAGTAGGCCCCAATTCGTTACAAGGTGTTCCTCACCTAAACAAGGAGGGACACTTATTGTAACACCAGATATTCATGGGGAGTAGGCCCCAATTTGTTACAAGGTGTCCCTCACCTAAACAAGGAGGGGGACTTGTTGTAACACCAGATATTCATGGGGAGTAGGCCCCAATTTGTTACAAGGTGTCCCTCACCTAAACAAGGAGGGACACTTGTTGTAATACTAGATATTCATGGGGAGTAGACCCCCATTCGTTACAAGGTGTCCCTCACCTAAACAAGGAGGGGGACTTGTTGTAACACCAGATATTCATGGGGAGTAGGCCCCCATTTGTAGCAAGGCACTATATAGCCTTGTTAGTGTATTCTAGTTCCACTGTTGGCTAGTAATAACATGGTGGCTACAAACAGGAAAAATGTTCACACCTATGTACAGTACAAAAGATCAAATCGAACTGGTAAATAAATTTCCCAAATACTATGCATTGATTTACTAAGGGGTTGGGTAGGATAATTCCATTAGGTTGAGGATGTTCGAAAGTTTGATCAAGTGAAAACATTATTTAATATATGAATTATCTGCAGTGAATTGCATATTATTTAACTTGGTATAATATTTATTTACAAAAATCTAAGTTATTGTTAGTATGTGTTGGATTATTTCTATTGATTTGATTAACAACGACGATTTGAAATATGAAATAACTAATTAGTATTTAAAAAAATGTACTATTAAAAATAAAAAGCTTTTATTTGTAATATATTTTTTCTATGGAGAACATAGAAATTGAAATTAATTTTAATGCTCTTAGAGGAAAAATATTTTCATATTCTCAATACCTATATTTTAAGATAAACAAGAAAGTTTGTGCATTGCATCGTACCATTTATTTTTGATGTGCTTAATGTAACAAACGAAAAAACAGTCATTCACCAAAGAAAACTGGAAAAAAGTTAGTATAAATTTAAAACTGTTTTTTTTTGGAATTGGTACCTGGAAAAGTCAAGAAATGTTTACGAGTTTTGTATTCGCCCTGAATGACTTAAAATATACAACTAAAAGGAAGAGGATAGGTAAGAAAGAATTTCAGTAAATGCATCAGCTTGTTCTCCTGGCAAGGAAGAAAAAGTGAAATACCTCAAAGTTGTTGTACTGTGTCGGTAGTTTGTCAAGCATGTCATCTGCGAGGTGGTACACCACACTCTCCCTGGTCTCTCCCCCGCCCCCTCCGCCCTCCTTGGGCTGTACACTCAGGATAGTGTCCAGGATACCCTTTGCAGTGTTAATCTGGTACCTGGTATGGAATAAGAAACCTGCTACGGTGGACACATGGTCCATGGCGTCACTCTTGTATTAGATTAAACTACCGATCACAGGGAAATCAGAGTTCAAACCTCGCTGAGGTGTATTGAAAGTGGTTTTACCTATATGGTTTTCCACTCTCCCACCACGGATATACGGGTAGACTTCCTCTAAATTAAACCTTCATAATCCCTTACTCATTAGAGTAATTAGTACATAGATGTATAGCCTGAAATGCGTAGTAAGGCACAGTGCTAAAAAATGTTCTTAGCGAGACATATAAATATGTGAATTAAAATTAAAGTATCAGTGATATGAAAGAAAACAGTAGTTTTTTTAAGTATCATATTTGTCATATAATCACCGCTAATGGAACTTCTTGAAAATTATATAAATATTTTTAAGGCTCTCATTTTTTCAACTTAAAGGAATCCATGAAAATGTTAACTGTGTTTATGGAATTTGATAAAATTGTTTTATTTTTTACTATACCAACTATTAAACTTCATCATTGGCTGAACACAATATCACGTTATTAAGTATACGGAGAGGTTAAATAAAATTTAGGGGTGGTACGAAGTTTAGATACAAATATCAGGGCTGACTTTGCTTCGAAAAAATCCAGCTTCGACTCGCCAATTATAAATCTTCACCAATAATTGTGAATTATCGCCATGCTGAGCTATTATTGTGTACAGTACATAATAATATCAAAATGAAAAAAATCTGAAGTAATTGAATTGTAAGTGTATGTATCAGAATTCCTAAATATTTGAAACTATTGAGCAATAAAATATTTTACAAATAATGTCAGTACATAAAGTAATATAAATAGCCAAAATATAATATTTTATATATTTGATTCAAGTTCGCTTTTAATTGACCAGGTAGAGTTCACACACATCTAATAAAATTTAAAAGTATTTCGGACTTTAGGACTCTACGGAGCTTACGTAGTATGAAGACACTTTGGGTGGGAATAGTAAACATTTTCAATTTAAAGCGAACTTGAATCAAATAATTACATTAAATATTCTCAAAGCTGAATTGAAGTTCGATTATTTTTTTGTTAGTGATAAAATATATATATATTGGTTATTTGTATAACTCTATGTACTAAAATTACTTGAAAAATGTTGTGTCACATTGTTATTTGCATAATATTTTGTTTTATTTACAATAATTGAAAAGAAATTGAATATTTTACTGTCATAATTGTTGAAGCTGGAATTTTTTTTTAAGCGAAGCTGATATTTGTTTCTTAAGCCTAGTCAAGATTTCAAAGCTTCACACATCTCTAATAGATATGGTTTGAACCCCTTCATTTCCTCTGCACAGTAAAGATCAATGTCTATTCCAAATAACATTATTATGAGCTGGACATCTAACATTTAAAAATAAACATCATTGCTAAAAAAGATAGAGCCTTATCATCTTTGAGAATTTAGTTAATACAAATTTATTTCTATGTGGGTAACGTTACTATATAATTAGTGTTATTTTATATATTGTGATAATATATATTCTAAGTGACAGTTGTAGATCACATAAACTGATGTATGAATAATTGAAAGAATAATATATTTAAGGGAAACTTCTTATTGCTTTTTAAGGTATTTTTGTAATACTTATTTGCAAGAAAAAACATAAAAGGGAACGAACATAATATGACTTTACAATGAAAGGAAGAACACACTTTACAATGATATCACTGGACAAAGTGGTAATGAATGTATATTTAATAAAATCTATCGTTATCACCCGATCCCTTGACCAAGCTCTCATTCTATCGGAATTCATCTGGAGGGAGAGTGAAACGGGCAACGCAACTTCCTTAAAGACAAAACCATAAAACACAAAGGGGAGAGAAAGAAAATTGGTAAACAAAGGACATTTATACAGGACCATGTAAATGTATAATCTGATTTTCAAGGAAGCCTGTTGTTTGTGAACCGGAAACTCATATTGTCACAATGGAGGAAATAGAAATATTAAAATAATTGTATTTTAATTCTTATTCCTTGAAATTTGGCTTCTTATAAAATCAGCGACTAGATATAGTTGTCAGATATGTCTATGAGTAAGAAAATTTGGGGTATGAATCCATTCCTCACGTGATATCTGCGTTGGAGTGAAGGCCGAACACCTCCGGGCTGTCCGTGGCGTGTAGGCTGTTGATGTAGTCCACGTATCCCTGCAAGTTACGGGTCATTGGAACCTTGTAGTTACGGTAGAACTCGAACCCGGGACGCAGCAGCACGTCGCAGAACCACACCTGGGTGAATGTGGTCAGCAGGCGCTTGTCGAAGTCGTCGGTGACTCTCCCTCCATACTGTACCTCCCCCAACATGTAGCAGACTGTCGGCCACGAGATTCCCTACGGATTAACGGGTGAGATGGAAGATTTGTTTTTGCCGAAACTAAAAAAATAATAATTAAATGTAGCGAGTACATTATAAATATCCTGAGTTTTAAAGTTAACACATCAGTTTAATGTAATCGTGTTAAATCACGAGCAGTGGAACAAAACCAACCAGAGGCCCATCCAGCTGAAGAGCAGAGGTTGCAAGTGGCAATGGAAGAGACTGCAGACATTCATCAACAGGTGCCTTAGGAACATATTGGGGCTTGCGATGGCCAATAGTAGCGTCAAATACATAGCTGTGGAACAAAACCAACCAGAGGCCCATCTAACTGAAGAGCAGAGGTTTCAAGTGGCAATGGAAGAGACTGCAGACATTCATCAACAGGTGCCCTAGGAATATATTGGGGCTTGCGATGGCCAATAGTAGCGTCAAATACATAGCTGTGGAACAAAACCAACCAGAGGCCCATCTAACTGAAGAGCAGAGGTTTCAAGTGGCAATGGAAGAGACTGCAGACATTCATCAACAGGTGCCCTAGGAATATATTGGGGCTTGCGATGGCCAATAGTAGCGTCAAATACATAGCTGTGGAACAAAACCAACCAGAGGCCCATCTAACTGAAGAGCAGAGGTTTCAAGTGGCAATGGAAGAGACTGCAGACATTCATCAACAGGTGCCCTAGGAATATATTGGGGCTTGCGATGGCCAATAGTAGCGTCAAATACATAGCTGTGGAACAAAACCAACCAGAGGCCCATCTAACTGAAGAGCAGAGGTTTCAAGTGGCAATGGAAGAGACTGCAGACATTCATCAACAGGTGCCCTAGGAATATATTGGGGCTTGCGATGGCCAATAGTAGCGTCAAATACATAGCTGTGGAACAAAACCAACCAGAGGCCCATCTAACTGAAGAGCAGAGGTTTCAAGTGGCAATGGAAGAGACTGCAGACATTCATCAACAGGTGCCCTAGGAATATATTGGGGCTTGCGATGGCCAATAGTAGCGTCAAATACATAGCTGTGGAACAAAACCAACCAGAGGCCCATCTAACTGAAGAGCAGAGGTTTCAAGTGGCAATGGAAGAGACTGCAGACATTCATCAACAGGTGCCCTAGGAATATATTGGGGCTTGCGATGGCCAATAGTAGCGTCAAATACATAGCTGTGGAACAAAACCAACCAGAGGCCCATCTAACTGAAGAGCAGAGGTTTCAAGTGGCAATGGAAGAGACTGCAGACATTCATCAACAGGTGCCCTAGGAATATATTGGGGCTTGCGATGGCCAATAGTAGCGTCAAATACATAGCTGTGGAACAAAACCAACCAGAGGCCCATCTAACTGAAGAGCAGAGGTTTCAAGTGGCAATGGAAGAGACTGCAGACATTCATCAACAGGTGCCCTAGGAATATATTGGGGCTTGCGATGGCCAATAGTAGCGTCAAATACATAGCTGTGGAACAAAACCAACCAGAGGCCCATCTAACTGAAGAGCAGAGGTTTCAAGTGGCAATGGAAGAGACTGCAGACATTCATCAACAGGTGCCCTAGGAATATATTGGGGCTTGCGATGGCCAATAGTAGCGTCAAATACATAGCTGTGGAACAAAACCAACCAGAGGCCCATCTAACTGAAGAGCAGAGGTTTCAAGTGGCAATGGAAGAGACTGCAGACATTCATCAACAGGTGCCCTAGGAATATATTGGGGCTTGCGATGGCCAATAGTAGCGTCAAATACATAGCTGTGGAACAAAACCAACCAGAGGCCCATCTAACTGAAGAGCAGAGGTTTCAAGTGGCAATGGAAGAGACTGCAGACATTCATCAACAGGTGCCCTAGGAATATATTGGGGCTTGCGATGGCCAATAGTAGCGTCAAATACATAGCTGTGGAACAAAACCAACCAGAGGCCCATCTAACTGAAGAGCAGAGGTTTCAAGTGGCAATGGAAGAGACTGCAGACATTCATCAACAGGTGCCCTAGGAATATATTGGGGCTTGCGATGGCCAATAGTAGCGTCAAATACATAGCTGTGGAACAAAACCAACAAAAAGACCATCCAAATGGAAATCAGACGGTTGCATGTGGCTCGAAAAAGACTCTCCTGAAAGACCTATAGAATTTTTGGTACGGAAAACCCAAGGACGCAAACGTCAGGGCAAGTCAAGGAATACTTGGTGGAGAACCGTCAATAAAGAAGTTCAGAAAACTCGTTAAGTTATGGGACGAACTCACAAGTGTGACAGAGAATAGGTCTGAATGGCGGTGATTTGTTGCGTCCCCATGC
The DNA here is from genome assembly GCA_901482245.1 of Timema douglasi. Lineage (NCBI taxonomy): Eukaryota > Metazoa > Arthropoda > Insecta > Phasmatodea > Timematidae > Timema > Timema douglasi. Next base: position 498,216 of record CABEEJ010000019.1, on the reverse strand, counting down.
GCCACGTAAGGAGTTAAAGGAATATATATTAATATCTCTCAAGGACGTTACTATGTACCAAAAATATAAAACAGGTTACAATACTGTATTAAATCTCTGTAAGACAAACATTTTGTTTGCTTTATTTTCTTATATTTGAACAAAAGATGTATTCCAGTTTCTTTGTCACTAACGTCGGGTGTGATATAGGCCAGATACTTCAATAATATAATAACCGAAAATTGTTCATATCTTTTATATGGACATGAAGCATGGGTGTATACTAGTTGTAATGTTTACATTATATTATGTAAGCTTCAGAGACAATATTGCACTTTGTTTTGTGATTAATTTAAGCCTTACATAGTGTTCAGTGCATTGTAAAAAGAGCTATTGGCTTAGTTTGAATTTAAACTTTCGCGCCCCTTCAGCTGTAAAAACATATGGCCTAGTCTGGGCCATGTGTTTTATATTAATTATTAAGTTACGTGAGTTCGCGCATGCGCGTTGAAGGGAAGGAGGGCGGGATATACTCTTTGCCATGTGTTTATCTAAAGTGGACGTGTTTTTCAATAACTCGGAAGAATAAATTGGAAACAAAGAACATAAGCAATGTCGAAAGCAAAGTAATGATCATAGAAAACAATTGTATATTTATTATATGTAAGTGTTAAATAAAAATGATAACACAGTCCTTCAAATGACAACATTGATAGATGGTGTCACATGAAAAAAACAACAGGATTAGGTATTAAGTTGTCCAGACAAAAGTTGGGCTACAAAGGGTGTATATGAGAAAGTAAAGGAAGCAAGAGTGATATGATATGAACGCGTAAGGAGGATGAAAAAGGAAAGGATCTCAAGGAGAGTGATAGAGATGAAGTATGTAGAAAAAATATTGTAAAGAAGATCAAGAAAGATATGGGGAAAGCAGATAACAGCAAGAGTGTGAATGAGAGGGGAGGATTAATGGAAGGAAAGAGGAAGATGAAGTTATTTTACTCAACTGACCCGGCTACAGGATTGAGATATGTACTCGTGAACTCTATATGACACAGTTTACCATACTTCTATCATAATTTTTTCCCCCATATCACTCACGTATTACTATCCATCTTACTTAATTGCACCCTTTTACTAATGTGTTAAGGATGAGGAAGGTATAATATAGAGGGAGTGTACAAAACGTTTGGAGGGAGAGTGGGAACAATTTCTGGAAAAATCTTTCTCTGTCTCATAAAGAATCTGAGGGTTATCTCGTCACCTTCTTAGGGTCCATGTCGTCCAGGTGGTTCTGTATGAACTGGACGCTGGCCGCGAAATCCGCCTGATTGAACTCGTAGGGTACGTTCCAGCCGAGAGGACCGAACTTGCGCCTCTCCTGCACCACCGTGTGGAGGAAAGCCACGGCGTACAGCAAGGGGGGCCACTGGGGTTGTGTAGAGTAGTCCAGGGTGTCCTTCAACACATGGGGAAACCAATCATCTCCATGTATATCGATAAGACAAACAACAATAACAGTTTTTTTTTAATCTATGTCAGGGTTATTTCAATTCTGCGTCACGCCGATTAAGTTATGCTTTCAATTTAAATACTCGGCCAAACCAAACGTCCTTTTTGTTATTTTTTTTCTTTTATTCTAGAAATACATTTTAGAAGAAAAATCCTACTTTGGGCTATCCAATTCTGATACAACTTTTTAACAAAGAAAATATAGTTCAATTTTCATATGAAGAACCTTATTTGACAACTATAAAAGTTACTAGATCTACTTTTGAATATTCATACTTCAGGTACCTGCCTCGGTGGCGTAGTTGGCTAACGCGCTAGTCGTGTTGAGCTCAACCGCTGAGGACGGGGAGATAGAGGTTCGAATCTCGGTCGGGTGAACTGGGGGTGGTTTTTACTAAATGGTTTTCCACTACCCCTCCACGCAAATGCGGGTTCACTCCTCTTATTCATCCTTCCCAATTCCTAAATCCATTAGCGTAATTAGTACTTAAAGCGTATAACCCGAACGGGTAGTAAGACGCGGTGCTAAATAATAATAATAATAACATACTTCAGGTCATGCGATATTAAGGTCTCACTTTTAATAGATATTATTAATAACTATAAAATAGTACTGATAATATAGCAATATGTTATCAATATTGGGTCCGAAACCTTAGCTCAGTCAGAACTGTGTCTGTATAATGAGTTAAGGGTCCCGGGTTCGATTCCCGGGATGGCCGAAAAATGTATCATAGGTGAAATGTGGGTTCATCCTTTCACAGTGACGAATTAACGGCCGGGGATTGGATGTTGTGACTGTCCTAGTATTAAATTAGATTATAAGGCATATTAAACTACGACAGGCCTAGCAATCCGGTAGTGGAAAAATATGGCTTCAATAAAATAACTGACCCAGACAACAGGCTGTAAACAGTAATGGATGTAAAATGTATTTAATATTGGCCCAAAAAATATGTTTGCATTTTCTATAAGGCTCTTCCTATGAAAATTGTACTGTAGCATAGCCTCGAGGTGTTGAACGTACACTACATTTAGTCAGAAAGTTTTACTTTGAGCAGTTAAACTATGGCTCTATCTTATAAGCTGCACGATAATATTACTTCCGCTATTGCTAAACAAAGTTTACAAACACATACAGTACGAACTATTATCCCCGAAAATCTTAGATACACTAGCTATGATAAATCAGCATACCTGTGTGATGTTTTGATAGGTTCGTTTCAAGCTGGCTCTTATTCCTTGTGGAGGCTCATTTGTAAACTTGATCGCCATCTGAAACATGGGAAAGATGAAGTTATTGAGCTGGTCAATAAATTAGATCATACCAATGTTTAGATCCCACTAGGTGAAATTATTTCCAAGATATTGTTGTAAAAATCGCGAACAGCAGGGGCGGCTCGGCTCGTCCCTAAAGCGCGCACCCCCCATCCCCACGAATTCCCAGTTCCTTTTAAAGTTATTATTCACTCTCTCACGACAATTTTATCTTGCCATAATTGTTTCAATGAAAAATATGTTTTTGGTTTAAGTAATAGCAGGCAATGTTTTTAAAATGGCATGCGGTCGGGCGCGAGGCTGTCAGCGCCTGACATTGTGAAACCAAACCTTCCCACCCCTTCTCCTCTTGTCATCAAATGGCATGCAGTCAGGCGCGCGACAGTCAGCGCCTGACATTGTGAAACCAAACCTTCCCTCCCCTTAACCCATTGTCACCATCCTGCTATAGCTAGCTAGCATTGTTTATTCTTCTTTTGCCCTAAGGTTGAAGGCTTGTGAAATGTGTATAGCGTGAACCAGCAATAGCTGCTGTCAGTCATCCTGCGTGCTCCTGCATCTTGAGGATGTGTGTGGAGTGTTTGTTTATAATAATATTATGTAGGGTTATTTTAGGATAATGTTTATTTGGGTTATATGTTTTAATATTTTTTGTAACTAGGCTTAATATGAATAGTTCAATTCAGGCGCTTAAGACAACGAATATTGCAAGATTAACTCTTGATCAAAAAAGAGAATTAAAATCATTAGGTAGGCCAAGTCCTGAATTTTGTATGGAACAAAGTGAAAACATACATACCTATATATTTATGCACATTACACAGCTACAGAGTTTCTACAACACATCCACGTCCTTTGGTGGGAGTTTATTTTTTTACCTTTGCATGTTGTTTGTGATATTAATTTTTGAGTTTAACTAAGTGAATATTTAGCAAAACATATTCCGAAATTTGTATCTTCTTTTAAATATATTATTTATTATATTTGGAAGAAGGTACAGGAAAGGTGGATAGAAACATATAAAAGGGGGACAAACACAATATGGCCATTACAATGAAAAGAAGAACACAGTTCACACTTTACACTGCTGCCAATGGACAAAGAGGTAATGGATGTCTCTTAAAGAAAATTGATCGTCACCGCCCAATCCCCCGACCTAGGTTTCATTCTATCGGAACTCATCAGGGAGGAGTGTGAAACGCGCAACGCAACTTCCTAAAAGAGAAAACCAAAAAACACAAAAGAGGAGAAAAAGGAAAATGGTAAAGAATAATAGAACACATAGATAGGAACAAATAAAAGGTATAACAAAAAGGACAAACACAGGAAAAGGACATGGATGCGAATATATAATGATATAACTCTATAAGGAAAACCTCTTTTCGCTTTATGAGGTAATTGTATTATATTTGGAAGAAGGTACAGGAAAGGTGGATAGAAACATATAAAAGGGGGACGAACACAATATGGCCTTTACAATGAAAAGAAGAACACAGTTCACACTTTACACTGCTGCCAATGGACAAAGAGGTAATGGATGTCTCTTAAAGAAAATTGATCGTCACCGCCCAATCCCCCGACCTATGTTTCATTCTATCGGAACTCATCAGGGAGGAGTGTTAAACGCGCAACGCAACTTCCTAAAAGAGAAAACCAAAAAAGACAAAAGAGGAGAAAAAAGGAAAATGGTAAAGAATAATATAACACATAGATAGGAACAAAAAAAGGTATAACAAAAAGGACAAACACAGTGTGAACTGTGTTCTTCTTTTCATTGTAAAGGCCATATTGTGTTTGTCCCCCTTTTATATGTTTCTGTCCACCTTTCCTGTACCTTCTTCCAAATATAATACAATTACCTCATAAAGCGAAAAGAGGTTTTCCTTATAGAGTTATATCATTATATATTCGCATCCATGTCCTTTTCCTGTGTTTGTCTTTTTTGTTATACCTTTATTTTTTTGAGACAGAAAGCCGGAGCTTATGTTAATCCTGCTAAGACACAGGCCCAATTGTGTCGTTATCGATACAGAGAGCAGAATATATACAAAACTCAGAGGATGAAAGGAGAAGGGGTAGGATATATTCTGGACTAAAATGGAACAATATGCAAGCATGCAGTGCATCGGGAACCTTCTCGTAACGGAGACTCGTCACTGCGCATGCCCAGCCAGGCCTAGGTGATGCCTGGCTTGCCAGACATCACGCGCTCTTAGTGTCTTGTTCTCCCGGGTCAGTGAAAGTTCGTCCTGAGGTTTTGAGCCGTTGTTCCCCGCAGGCCCAGTCGACAGGCGAATGCAGTAAGTCTCTTCTATTTGTTTTGTTTTAACGTCTCCCTTATAACGTCCAATGCTACGTTTGAAATAGCATGGTCATTTCTCAATACTTTGAATTGTTCGAAATACTGCCAGGGGGTAAAAAGATGGGAGATGAGGGATTCTGGTCACCCAGTGGAGATTTATAGACCAACCCCACAGGGGTTCCACATGTACACATAATAACTATTATTGAATAAAGTCGTAGTAGAATTTTCTAACGGTACCTCAGAAAAAATAGCTTTCTACCTAATTAACCAATGAGTATGTTAGTTAACTCGTTCAGTGCATCATCAATTATATGTATAGTACTAGTATATAATTAAATGATAGCACTATCCATTATCATGTTCGGCTTCAAATAACAAGGAATATGACCAAGCTGTGTAAATGAAGACGTAATCGTATATGGTGTTAGAGAAATTAGCTTTATGCTACTTCGGGCAGGTTTTACATTTGAAGGTAGAAACACTACCTTTCTTAAAATAACAATTATTATTTTCTAGCTCTTCAATATGTAGGCACTCAAGAGGAATACGAATTTAACACACTTCATGACACAAAATACTCTCTCTTTTTTTGCGATAAAAAATATATACATAATAGATGTTTGCTTTCTTGAGCTAAATACTCAGAAAGCTTCCAAGTATCGAGTTGAGTATGAATTCAATAAATATATTTACTTTGAAAACAAAATTTTTTAATTAAAAATTAAATTATTTAGTTTAAACCCTAGCTTCTATTAAATACTATTTCTCGAGCATAAAATTCCAGTACTCTCAGACTCCTATCGTTTATCAACACAATAAAACCTGACCTGCAACAGCGCTATCGGAAACTGTGGATGGACCTCTGTTGTCATCCAGAGTCTGAACGTATCGTGGACATTCTCCGTCTCCACAAGGGCGTCCATGGCCTCGCTGCAGAACGGTAAGGATAAATGGATGTTCTGTAACAGGACCCAACCTCCCGTAGCCATGGAATCAGAGATGAGACGCCTGGCGTGAAGTTCCTGGCCTTGCCCCATGGATACTGCCCGCAGAGCTGCGACAAAACAGGCAAGACATGAATGAGATGTGTCCACCCTTATTTTTCCCCATACACTGCTGTAACTGTTAACTTGGTTGTACCAAGCGATGGTACACTCTTTTAACCCTGAAATTTAGCAGTCTTACTGTACCACCCCCCTTCTCCTCTAATGGACAAGGGCAGGGGCACATGTACAATAAACTAAAGAGGGCAAGAAAACAACAACAAATGATTACATTGCAGAAGAGCGTTAGGACCACATAAAAATTGATAGGCCTTCACTTTGACCTATCCAATAATTTGTCGTCATGAAGCCTTCTCAACCATCACCCGTTACTATGTGTTATTACTCAAAGGGGAAGGGGCGAAAATCTTTTGAAATATAAGAAAATACTTTAAACCTGTCATAGTAAATTAAAGATAGCAAGTCAAATAAATAAATATTTATTTTAGAAAAGATTAACAATAAATATATATATATATATATATATATATATATATGAATATATGCATATAGGTAAAAATAAATAGTTAAAAAGAAAATATATAAATAAAAAAATGAAGAATGGGGTTATGCCCATTACAATACAGCGGTACTGTTGCCATAGCAACCTTTGTCCTAACAATTACATTCATGATTACACACAGTAACATACGACCCCTCAATAGGTCTCTGCGGCAACCCGCTAACAACCATACCTATACGCTACAGACTAAAGGTCCGCATTTTGCAAAACGGATAGTATCGTATGCTTTATAATTACAATTTATAAGCATAAATTTTATGGCAACCAAAAAAGGAGAAAGTAAATTATTTATTTTAGTCTTAACCCTAAAACCAACAAACAAATTTAGCCGTATGGGCCATCAATTTTCCCATACTACCCAGGCATTTGCCTTCAACAATGTAAGTTATAGAACTTACAAATAAAAAGGGTCCCTCATAGTTTCTAATCATGTTACCAAGCCGGAAGGGCAAAAAACCTCAGTAATATAGTTAACGAATAACAAACAACATTACGCCATCTTTAATCTACGTAATTTGTCAATCCTACAATATAAAAGAAAATACCCAAAACACAGATGAAAGCCAAAAAGTAAATTTTGTATGTACTGGCCAAAAAAAGAATTTAGACCTAACCTAAATTTTACCAATAAACCTTTAACAAATTTCCAAAGAGTAATTTTGACTAGTACGACCGAAATTTAATTTGTACCATCCTAGGATAAGTGTCCAGGACACGGATGATTCAAGAAGTGGCCATTGAGGCACACGACATCAGTTTATAAACAGTTATTCTCTGAGGGGAGGGGAACATAAGGGGAAAACAAAAGAACATAGGAGAACATTCACATGGAACAGAGGGATTGGCGCAGTAACGAACAAATAGGTCATTGGAGAGGCGTCTGGAACATCACGTGATCACCACATGATCGCTTCCCATGAAGCAACGCGAAAACAACACGCTCACAATGCCACACCTCTGATTTTTCCAGTTATGTCTTTTCACTCGGGGCGGAAACAATGCGCGCGGGCAGGGATGTTTGTTGACAAGACTTCACACGCACAGACCGAGAAACGGGGCACTTTTGGTGAGTCCAGTTATGTTCACTCTTCGTGGTTGTAGAATTAGTGTTATTTTATTCATATTTTCTTCTTGCTTGTAACGTTGATTTCAAGCAACGTTACATTACCTTAAAGTAGTTCACTATGATCCTGTTTTATTAGCTACACCACGGTGGAACCAAGCAAGGTAGGCCAGTCTTCCCTTGAGGTATTTCGCTATGGTCCTATCTTATAAGCTACACTATAGTGTAATAATGCAAGGTAGCAGTCTTCCCTTGACGGATTTCGCTATGGCCCTATCCTATAAGCTACACTATTGTGTAATAATGCAAGGTAGCAGTCTTCCCTTGACGGATTTCGCTATGGCCCTATCCTATAAGCTACACTATAGTGTAATAATGCAAGGTAGCAGTCTTCCCTTGACGGATTTCACTATGGCCCTATCTTATAAGCTACACTATAGTGTAATAATGCAAGGTAGCAATATTCCCTTGACGGATTTCACTATGACCCTATCCTATAAGCTACACTATAGTAGCAGTCTTACGTTTGAAGGCTCTCATTATGACCTGAACATCTAGGCAACATAGGACCTACCTATTTCCTTCTGTTTGGCAAGAGCAGTGATCTGCGGAGAAGGATCTGAACCAATAGAAAGGATACAGATGAGTGGAGTTCTAGGTTCAGATTCTTGCCACGTCACTTCCAGGTCCAATATACAAGCTTCGCCATACTCTGGTCCCAAAGATTCTGTATAACAATCACACAAACGATCCAGTATATTTTTCTGACAAGTTTTCACTAATACATTGTGGTTCAAAAGCGACATAGGTATACTATCAACCACTTAACAAATCCGGATTGTCAGATCTTGAGACCTACAGAGCATAGTAATAGTTGAACCACTCACATAATAACTGCGAAAGCTCCCATTTAAATTCTCCATTGATATTCAAACCTTTATTAAAGGTATTCAGTTATTCTAAAATTCTTAAAACGGACATCTTAACAATTTATATAATGGCATGATCAACTCTAATTCAACCTGTTTTGCAGTATTTAAATCAATATTGATGACCTGGCGGTCTAGGGGTAAGGTGTCAGACTTCTGTGCTGGCGGCCGGGGTTCAATCCTCGGTCCCGGCAAAGATTTATCTGATTACCAAACCCTTCCTTCACCTCTGACAAGACATCTTGTGAATGTGGGGAATGCCAGGCCTCCACCGTGGTTCGGATTCCACGTTAAACTGTAGGTCCTTCATTTCATCTCACAATCACCCTACCATTACACATTAGCGTAAGTGCGTATAACCCGAACGGGTAGTAAGACGCGGTGCTAATAATAATAATAATAAATCAATATTAATGAACCATGAATACTAATGATGCAGCATTCAACTTTGGACCAAAGGATTATGTAGCTACATCAGTCTTGAAAGACATTGTAAAATGATCATCACTTACCAATGACATATTTCCTAGCCTGTGAGAGTGTCCTATCAGGGCTCCAGGAACGTATGAGGAGCAGTTTACGAAATACGTCCAGAGATTTCCCATACCCACAAGGTATCTCTTCTTCCTCTGGTCTTTCTTTCTCGTACCAAACCCTCCACTCTCGTTCGTTGTCCTCAATCTGGAAATAAATCACATTTATAAAGAAAACTACTTGTGGATGATATTATTGTTAGGTTATTAATTACATAATATAATGTGTAAATGGCACCCAGTGGACTCATCCAAGAATTAAACCTCAATATCATTGTTACAGTCAATCCTGTCTATATTGAGACCGATTCCTTGGACGGATGTTGGTATTAAATCATATGTTAAGTAAATTCAATCAAACCCCGTGTACACTTAGTTTACCCTAGTCTTGACTTGACTAATTACACAATGGTGTGGCTTATAGTATAATGTCATATTATTCTCTTACCCGTGACCTGTTCCTGTTTCAAGATGTCAGGTCGCCAAACCGGCGCTATGGTTGTGTAACAGATTGATACATAATCAGAGTTGCGACATTTTTTGTAAGAGAAGGGAAAACCGGGGAGGGGAAGACTAAATCTCAACGTATCTCTCAGCCTATTACAAAACGATTAAATAAACACACAATTCCTCACGAAACAACATCAAAAGAGACCCACACCCGCATTGCCATCTCCAAAATGGACAGGATCGCACAAGTCCAATAGCCTCACAAGCGAGTTGAACTCTTTTTTCACTAACAAACACAGCTGAGACTTATCAACTTCAGACTACTTGGATATAAGTTCTTAAAGTATACCCATAAAACCATGGCCCTAGAGCATAAGAAACATCACAATGTAATTTCGTCAATATGAGTTTCCTATCTTTCAGGGTGAATGGTGTGTACCTGTGTTAGAATGTCGGAGAAGACTTGTAACTTGTTTATCTCCACCAAGTTGAGCCACGTAATGTCAAGGATCCAGCGGAAAGGTTTTGGTTGGACTGCGTTTAGATCTAAGGATGCTCCACCTTGGAAAATATACAAACACGTTTACAAACACATCATATCTCGTTAGTGGCAACAGGAAAATATTATACAGGTGTGTAAGAGATCTGCTATGGAGAAGAGAAGAAGCCCTTGAAGTGTAAAAAAGTGCTGTATAAGGCGTACTTAATATCCAAAATAACATATGTAGCAGAAAGATGAACAATTGATGTAAGAGAAATTAAAAAACTACAGGACATGCAGAGAATGCTAGTTGTCACCATGACATAATAGAGGAAACAAGGTTGATACGATATGGGTACGTGATGAGGATGGAAAAAGAGGAAATAATATCAAGTAGAATGATGGAGTTCAAGTTTGGATGGAAAAGCCAGCAAAGGAGACCAATAAAGAGATGAGTAGGAGCAAATAACATCAAGTGAGAGGATAAGATATTAAGCAAATAAAGTAGAAAGAATGGTGAAAGGAAAGAGAAAGCATTTTATAATAGTGAACCTTCCACAGGTTATAAAGAGACGAATATGATGGTGATGATGATGATGATGATGATGATGATGATGACCAAACCAAATAAATGTAGTTTTGGAAGATATTGGGTTTTTTTTACCCTCAGAGTGTTGTTTCTATTGTATACAAAGTTTGCCAAGAGAAATAATTTATCTTTAATTATTTTATTCGATAAATTTATTATTCTTTTGCTTATTTATGGATAAAATTCGATTCCTCACCCTTGATGAAAGCACTGAACTCATCGTGCGAAATGATGAGCTTGTGGACGTCTATTTTCATGGCGAGCATGAGAGTGAACAAAGCCTTGTGTCTCTCGTACAGACTTCTAAGGGTGAACTTCCACACCTCGAACGTCAGGTAGCGCAGGATGATCTCGATACGTTCGTCCGTCACTGAGCTCTTGGTGGACCTAGGGGCGGAGCGGTGTGGACAGGGTATTAAAGTGTTAACTTCAATCTGATGTAATGTTAATGTACCATGTGATAACTTCTATGATGGATTCACTGGGGAGTATAGAACTTCAAGAACTATTTTGTTTGCCTTTCTTCATCGTGTCTCACTGCCCGTTAGGGTTGACGGTCTCGATTCTTATTTTAAACATTTGGAAATATTACAATTACAAACACTTTATCAAATTGAGAGATCATGTGCCGGAATACAGACAATAGAAACAGTGTTGAAATAAAGTCTTGGAATCCTCCTATAATCGGAACTTTGGACCCAGCTCAAGGACAGGCTCATTCTGACTGGGGACGTTAAAAAGGCAATTTTCTCTTCTTTGACAATATAGCCTGTAAAAAATCAATTTTCAGATCTTGTAACGATCAAGATCCTTAGAATTATTAGCTTTGTAATCTGATCTTCAACATATCACTCAGATTCTAAGAGCTTATCCACAAAATGAAGCAACATCATGGTTGTCACTAAAAAAATTGTTTTTGAGCAATGCCTTTTTTCACTGGAACATTCTGTGTAATTTACTATCTATAAGATTAAAGAGTTACTGACAACGATTCATTTCAGTTGATAATATTTATCGATACATAATAAAAACTCGAAAGAACTCTCCCCAACAATAAAACAGCATTATATTAGACACCGAGAGGGTATTTTGGTCAATTACCGGACATAGTAACAAAGGCATATTTTCACTAAAAATTGTGCTCTAAATTTGTTTGATTATAAAGTTATTGAAATAATTATGTTTTTATTATTAAAATTAGTTAAATTAAATTAATCTATAATCAACACTAATGTTAAAATAATATGAAATTTGAAACTCCATGTAATGGCCCTTTGGGTTGATAGGCCGGGAAAATATTATATTCAGGATCACTATCAAAAAAGTTTGTAAGGCCTGCCTTAGACCATTCAACAAAGGAAACGGGTCTCCACGAATTTTCTAAACAAGGAGTGTCTAGATTCACCTGGTGATGGAGCTGCATGGAAGCTGCCACATAGATTACAACTTCAACAGCTACCTCCCACAAGAAATATTCAGGAAGGATAAGCCGATCAGGGATATTCTAGACTCACTTGGTAATAGAGTTGTCGAAGATGATCAGAAATTGTTTGAGAGAGTTTTGGTACATGGAGTTGACGTCGCTCATCTCCACGATCAAGAAGTATAGAATGGAACCTCTCGCAGCCACAGCGCGGAACTCTTCACGGGCGATCATGATCTTCCTCTCTGTATGAGCCGCCACCTTCAGCTTCTGGTTTACATCCTCGGAGGTGTGCTTGGTCTCCTGAAGGACTTGAATAAGGGCTTCGTCGTCAACCAGGGAACCCTGATAGAGCCCACGATTCGTTAAGGTCGTAAACTTTAGTAAAGGCGTCAGGAATAGTCAAGCTGAAATTCCTAAACACCATAACCCAAGTGGTCTTATAACGTTCATGGGCAGAAATATGCGAAAGTAGCAGGACAAACAGAGGAGGCGGAAAATACAAAATGTCAACACACTTTGTGCTGAGATCCTCCTATTAAATTATATTATTCTATTCACAAAGAGACATTTTACGCTTCTATACCAGTTACCTTTCGTTTCCCGGGCATTAGGCCTTAATTATCAACCGAAATAGGTGAAATTTTGAACATTTCAGTGTGAAAATTGTCATGTTTTAAACTAAATTTATAATTCTATATTTATATAAAAGTAATAGAAAATAGTTGTCTATTCATTTAAATATACACAAAACTTGTGTACTAATAGCAGTTTTATCAAAAGTTAACCTTAGCGTAATATCTGATTGTCACTATCTTAGGTACCTAGATAACCCGTTTAAATGCGTACAGTTGTAACATTAATTTACATTTAGTTGAAACCATTCAAATTTATTATTATCTCAATTTATACTTATGATTGAACATATGATAAGAAATGACTTAAAACTTTAGATAAATCAGTTATATTTTTACATTATCTAGGATATGATCCTTCCTATATAATTATAAAACGTTGACCTCGGTGGTCTTTGGGTAATGTACTCATCTCAGGATCCAGCCTAGGTCGACGGATTTTTCAATGGTGATACAAATTCATAGCACAACTTCCTTTGGAGGGGAATTAAGACCGTCGGTCCCAAGTCTATTGTGGCAAGTAAAATAACCCTTGAAGGTATGTGAAAATACCTTTCCTGGTAAAATTGGTAGGCCCTTTTGATCTCGATCATAGAAATTCTGTATGAAAGGCATCGGGAAGCATCACACTTCTTGAACTTCCCTATTAAATGGGAGACCTACCAGATGGCGAAGGCTGCACTAATCATCCAAAGGGATTAGTGCGTTCCCAACGTCAGATGACTATAAATCACATCAAACTAACCTTCGAGTTGTTGAATTAAGAAGAAGAAAAGGAATTATAAAACATCTGGAATAGGAGATGAATCCGGGTATCTCAGTGGCATATTAAGTCAAAGAATCCCGTTCTCTAGTTTTGTTCCTCAACCAACCATCTCGGATCATTTTTACACGTACCTGCGTCGACGTGAGACGACAGAGCAAGTTACTCTCAAGTTCCTTCATGCTTCGTTGGTTCTGCATCACAGACTCGAACAAGGCCACCCTTTCAGCTTCAAGGTCAGACTTCTCCATCAGAATCACACGTCCTGACAACATATGCGATAAGATGTTGAATGCTGTCTTTTTAAACACATTTTATTGAATGTTTTTAAACATTTAAGACGACCCCCTCTTCCATAATCTATCAGTAGATATTAAAGATGGTCTTCAAAATTAAGTGACTATCCACGAGGCCATTTAAAGAGAGTCATAAGTAGATTTACTATGCAACTCTATATGAGGACATTACTTCAATGTTAATGTGGGGAGAACCAATATACAGTAGCCCCATGACTTCTTTGGTGCCGACTGACAGCTCACAGCTGAGAGCTGGCGGCTTTGAAAAGTTACCAGACCAAATTATGTATCCCTACGCCGAACCATTATGATCTGCAAAAACATGTGTTTAGCAGCTGTCACTTCTGACAGTCAAAATGTAGGTATATACCTAAATGTTGAGTGTCAGAAGTTAGCTGTGAGATGTCAGTCAGCACCAAAGAAGCCATGGGGCTACTGTAGTTTACCTTCCGTGCCCCTTACCTAACAGCTGGTCTTCTAGCCCTTGCATGGTGACTGTGAAGTCTATTATGGAAGTTTTGGCGCTAATCTCAGGTGAGTAGGCAGGGTTGGGTAGTTTGGTGGTTATATACAGCATGAACCCGGGCATGACGTCACATTCCTTGTCCCCCACTACAACCTGAGCAGGAGAACAATCAATGTTCAACACAACGGAATAAATATATCTGACGCTGATGTTCCACAGTCAGTAAAGCGTCTTTACGTTGATGTCGGAGTGTTTGCCTTACAATTAAGTTGGAATAATATGCTAGCATCTAACAGAATGTGTTAGTTAATATTAGACATACATGAATATAATTTATTTGTTTTATATGTTAGCATATTACAATTAGTTGTTTGAGGTTAGGGGGTTAAAATGGCTAAAGAATTTGATCTTTTTCTTTGTAAACAGACTCTGACAAGACATCTTGTGAATGTGTGGAAGGCCAGGCCTCCATCGTGGTTCGGATTCCACGTTAAACTGTAGGTCCTCCATTTCATCTCACAATCACCCTACCATTACACATTAGCGTAAGTGCGTATAACCCGAACGGGTAGTAAGACGCGGTGCTAATAATAATAATAATGCTAATAATTTATAAACAGAGTGTTATATCAGAATTTGACTTACATACTAAGAAGCTATCCTTAGTACCAATAATCTTTAATACACGTATAAAAGGGCTAACCCATAGACATGTACTGTTCCACATTTATTTATACCCACCCACCGGGCCCAAACCAGGATGCTCTAGACTTGAAATAGGCCTACCGTGACCCCTAGACTTGAAGAAAATAACCTTTTCGATGGAACCCGACTTTATGAAATTCTTTTCCAGCACGTTGTCTATGACAGGATCCAACTCTTCTCCGACGTCCTCTATGAGCAGAGGACGACCTAAAGAAAGACTGTCTTCCAGATGGGTGCGGAAGTACTTGTGGTTCAGGGATGTGATCTGTGGACGAGAATAAGAGACACATAGTGATTATCCAATGAAATTCATTTGAATGATGGGTCTTTAAGTTCTCGAGCTTTGTCTTGGCTCGCTACTGCACTACCAGCTGGGATCTTTATTATTTTCTAGACACACATTTGTTTTATAAAAAATCAGGTGAGAAGTGTGACTGAAGTCTGGATAAGAACCTTAATGATAGTAAGTTTTTATTAGCTAAGTCTGCTTATTTCCCTTTTATAAATAAACAAAAACTTAATAATGCATATAGGCTGTACCACCAACATTTATAATCCTTAAAATCGTATTGGAAGAAAATGGGAGCTAGGAGGCCTTCGCACTAGTTTACCCAGAGGAATAGTAGGCTAGCCATTGGAAGAAAAATTGATTTAAATTACAAGTATATAATTACAGTTGTTGAAATAAACATCATCTACCAAAACTAACAGATTCAGAACACATATTTAGACATGTGAAAACATTTAAGCGGGATTTAAGTCACGTGTTGGAATAGTTTTCATCAATGGCTACCCGACTATGAGTTAAACTTACGAAGAGAATTTATGTTGTGTGTGATTCTTTGGAATATCTGCGCACATATACATTATAGAAAGAATTTAGATTTTTTGGGGGATAAAGGTATTACACGAGTTAGAGGAAGCAAGGGTGAGATAGTAAGGACATGTAATGAACATCTTGGATTATATGAGATAGCAGAAAAAGCAAGGCTGAGATGGTATGGACATAATATATTGAGGATGTTAGAGTACATAAGATAGTAGAGGAATCAAGGAAAAGTTGGTATGCTCATGTAATGAGAATGTTGAAATACATGAAGTATTATTATTATTATTATTATTAGCACCGCGTCTTACTACCCGTTCGGGTTATACGCACTTACGCTAATGTGTAATGGTAGGGTGATTGTGAGATGAAATGAAGGACCTACAGTTTAACGTGGAATCCGAACCACGGTGGAGGACTGGCATTCCTCACATTCCCAAGATGTCTTGTCAGAGGTGAAGGAAGGGTTTGGTAATCAAATAAATCTTTGCCGGGACCGAGGATCGAACCCCGGCCGCCAGCATAGAAGTCTGACACCTTAGTAGAGTAAGCAGGAGCGAGAGGGTAAGGACGTGTAATGAGGATGTTGCAGTATATTAGATAGTAGAGGAAGCAAGGGCGATAGGATAAGGACATGTATACTTCATTCACGTTAGGAATTACTCTCTGGAATGTCATTTTTCCTAACAATGTCCCACTATATAATATATTTCTGGTAGGGAAAAAAGCCTTTCAGAAAACCATTCCTACGCTGAATAGACTTTAATGAGGATGTTGTGGAGTACATTAGTTAGTAGAGGAAGCAAGGGAGAGATGGTATAAACATTTAATGAAGATGTTGTAGTAGATGAGATACAGCTTGACAACCTAAAAAACTTGTACCATAGTAACTGTAAGCTTACCCCTCTTCCAAGAAGTTGGTTGGCACAGTGAATAAACAGAAAGGCGCGACTACACTAGTCTGAAAATCTCCACTCCAATTTTAACATTTCACCGGAGGAAGATTCACTCTCATTAGAATCTGAACTTCATTGTTGATAATTACGAATATTTTTATCACTTTATTCAACAACGCACCTTTTTGCCAATAACCGCTCTCAATTTTGTTAACATAGTCACAACACTTTTTCCGCTCGTATTCTGTGTATTTTTGAAACACTCTTTAACACAACTTTTTTTTTTGTCCTTAAGAGAATTACTTGCGAGATCTTGTACCACTTGTCATTTTACATAGCCCTAAACCATTTTAATTGGCTTAAGATTGGCAAGATAAGGTGGCGGATTCAAAATATCATGACATTTTTTTTTATCATATCATCAATTTTGTATTTCATCTCACAAAGAACTATTTTGACAAGGTCAATAAATTCTGGTGTTCTTATTTCTTCAGTGAATGATATGCTGTTCTTTTTTAGCCGCATTTTAACGTCAACTTTTAAAGAGGCCATTATTGGTTTCTTGTTCACCTGCACACTATGATAACTAGCATTGTCCATTACTATAACACTTCTGGGGGTCGGTCTAGGACAACTGGGTGCCGCCATCTGGGCGCCGCCAACCAGGCGCCAGGACAACTGGGCGCTAAATTAAAACTAATTTTTTTATTTATTTATTAACTTATGCAATTTTTCAGAATAAAAAATGCACCATTTTTTCATGTTTTTTCAATTAAAATTAAAAAGTGATGGATAAAAACTAAAAATGAACCTTTTTTAATTAATCATATTTTTCAGCGCAGCATCATATATTTTTCTTGGAGTATTTTAAAAAATAATCTTAGTAGAGGAAACTTAATTAATTTATATTATAAAGTTAGTCTATTTGATATGGTAAAATTTCTAAAAAAAACTCCACACAAAATGAAAAATAAGAATTGTGCGCAAAATAAACCACTAAAGAGGAATAATAAGTAGCATTTATGTGCATCCCTATGTAAAAATTAAAATAATATCGCCGATATTATAATACCTTCAAGCTATGACTTATTTCTGGTGCAGGTGCGACGAGATTTGGTTTGTTTATTCTTAGAAATATCCCCCCCCCCCATTATTATTACTTTTCTCTTATCCAGTTCATAGATATGCGGTGCAGGTGTTACGAGCTTTTATTTGCGTATTCTTAGAATTCGCCCACTCGACCCATTACCATTACTTTTTGCTTCTTCACTTCATTAGGTTTCGTCAACCAGAGTGGTTTGGACGAAATGGAACAAAAAATCGTGTCACAATCGTACTAACAATCATGCTGAAGCTGCACATCGCAGGCTAGGAACTGAGCTGGGCATGCAACATCCCACAATATGGAAATTTATTGATGCTCTACGTAAAGTACAAGCTGCAAGATATATCTACTATGAACATCTTGTAGCTGGACATGAGCCTACGCCGAAAAAAAGAAAGTATCGAGAAGTCGATGCTAGAATTTTAAGACTAGTTAGGGACTATAATAATAGAGACATTATTTCGTTTTTACGTGGTGTTGCGCATAATATTGCAATGCATTAAAAAAGCTATTTTTTTAAAAAGAAAAAAGTGCAAAAAAGTGATTTTTTTTTAAAAAGAAAAAAGTGGGGGGTGTTTTTTGTTTTTACTCATAACTTTTTAATTAAAAAGAAAAAGAGCATTGCAAAAAGGCCTCCAGCTGTCCCGGCGCCCAGTTGTCCCAGCGCCCAGTTGGCCGCGCCCAGTTGTCCGGATTCGTCTGGGGGTAACATTATGTTACAGTTTCTCACTGGTACAGCCTCTGAAATTAGTGTAGTTTACGCCATCGTTTTAATCTCCTGTTATTTGTTTTTATTTGAAAATGAGAAGGGAGTTAGGAACAAAACTCCTTTTCCCTCCAGCATACATAGTGATTATTCGATTTCCTTTTCTAATAAGCGTCGTAACACTTGGTTTTAATTCGGACTGCCAGAATATTTTTACATTATGACACACATTAACATAGCTTTTGTAAACATCTATAATGTTCCTTCCGATGCTCATAAGATCAATAATTTCACATAAGTATCTGGCTCCCCATGATACTATTTCAGGGCATTCGATCAAAAGTTTTCTTTTTCATTGACATTTTTTCCACTTAAAGCCCAAACCTTCGAATGTTTTTTCACAAATACGCTCCGCTGCAATCTATTGAATCATTACTTTTAAGGGCTGATTGTAATTTCATAAGTTTCGGTACAGTTTTTCTTATGACATAAAATTCGTGGACTTTTCTACGAATTGATGCTTCCATAAAATCATTTAAAAAAAATGTTTACGCTAGTCAAATACACTTCTCTGGCTTCACTCGTACATTAAATTACATTATATTTTAACTTAAATTGTTCTTTCTGTTTTTTAGAGTGATCACCTACGTTATATACAATTTACCTAGCCTGTCTGTCCTCTCGAAGAACGTCCAGAAACACTTTTGGGAGATGAAGCTGCCATTATATATTGTAGATTCTTTTTAAGTATATTATATGAACTAAACTATCCAAGTACACAGAAATTATAAAATATACACATGAAGTATTTAAAGTTTCAACTAAATCGCATTAAAAGACACAATTATTTTTAGATGGTTATTTTGTCTAGCTAGTGCAACACGTGCTTCCGGACAGCCGATGTGAATCATGCAAGCGATTATCATAGACTGATTTTCACCCTGCGCAGTAGAATAATGTGGGTTTGCGCAGGGTTTTTTCTATCTGGGGTCGCTATAATAGATGAAGCAAGGGGGAGATGTTATAGAAACGTAATGAGGAAATTGGAATATATGAGATAGTAGAGGAAGCAAGGGTTGGATGGTATGTACATGTAATAAGGATGGAAAAGGAAAGCATCCCAAGGATAGTAATAGATAATAAGTGCGTAATAAAAACAGCGCCAGGAAGACCAAAAAAGAGATGGGAGGAGCAGGTAAGAGCAAGTGTTCGGTTCGAAGGAGAGGATAATGGAGACAAATAAAGGAGGAAGAATGGTGGGCGGAAACAATGGATGATGACGCTCTGGATTTTTATTGACCTGATTTGACGTACCTGCAACTCATTGCTGCACTCCTTATTTTTTATCCACATCTTTCCTTGAGTCTGCGGATCGACCATGAGAGGGTAGGAGCTGGACTTGGTGACGATCAACGCGTTTTGAACAGACAGCTCGTCATTGGGAAGACCTTGGAGCGTCCATTCCGAAATCTGGTACAACGTTAAACGTGCGTCTTAGATATACATTCAAAAAAAATTAATTTTCATCCTGAAATTCTGGAAAACCAAAGATTTTTTATAAACAGTATCGGTGAGTGTTTGGATAAAGATAGCAGGGTCGTGTTTTCTAGTTTTCAGGTGAGAGGGAGGTCAGGATTACAATCTGAACTGAGTGTAGCAAAGGTATTTTATTAAATGGTAGCCTAGCTCCCTCCACTAAAATGTGGGGACGATTTCTCTAAAATTTACACCCTTCTTTCTTATTCTATTGGTGTAAATATACTTTTAAATATTGCCTGAATGGGTGATAAGCTATACGAATGCGGGTGAAAATAAAGTGTTTTATGATTACGAGCACTTCATAATTACTAAACAGGTATAGTATTATATTTGGAAGAAGGTATAGGAAAGGTGGATAGAAACATATATTATTATTATTATTAGCACCGCGTCTTACTACCCGTTCGGGTTATACGCACTTACGCTAATGTGTAATGGTAGGGTAATCGTGAGATGAAATGGAGGACCTACAGTTTAACGTGGAACCCGAACCACGGTTAGGCCTGGCATTCCTCACATTCACAAGATGTCTTGTCAGAGGTGAAGGAAGGGTTTAGTAATCAAATAAATCTTTGCCGGGACCGAGGATTGAACCCCGGCCGCCAGCATAGAAGTCTGACACCTTACCCCTAGACCGCCAGGTCACC
>CABEEJ010000019.1:458065-472545 GCA_901482245.1 Timema douglasi | reverse complement strand
GGGGGGGGGGGTTGATGATATAGTAGAGGTAGCAAGAGTGAAATGGTATGGATAAGTAATTAGGATATAAAAGGAAAGAATATCATGGAGAATGATGGAGTTGAATTTAAAAAGGAAAATACCGCAAGGGAGACCAAGGAAGAGATGGTAAAAGCATATAACAGCAGATTGAGAGGAGAAGAATTCACAAGAGTAAGAGAGTAAAAAATTGTGGAAGGACAGAGGGAGATGGAGAAACTTTACTAAAATAGCCCGGCCACAGGCTGGAAATATTTCACGATTAGGATTATTATGACGAGGAAACGCACCCCCACAATAGCGGATAGGGAACGTAGATATTCACAAGTGGGAAACCCCTTTATCATTGAATTCATCCAAGATTTGAACCTCAACCTCAATATTATAACCAATGTAGATGGATACTTAATTAATAAGTGTGTGGAAAGAAGATGAGATTTATGAAGGTATTCTTGCAAAATAAATGTCTTATCTTACTTATTTGAAGCGGTCACAGGCGATATTGGGAAATTATTTTATCGTGCAGGTGCTAGTGCAAACTAAATTTAGACATAAAATGGGATATTAGTAAACGTTATCGTATCCACATGTTTTGAGATTTTAAATGTCGGTTTGTAAATCAATTAAGAAATAGGCATCTATTGTCAACATAACGGAGTGTTTTGGTGCGAGGAGTGAGCTCAGAAATTCGAGTCCTACAGTTGTAGGAGAGATACCGATATGGGCCTGTTTGATGGTGTTAAGGGCTGACTCTGCCTCCTCCAAGGCAGGTTTTGCCGCCTCCAGTTTCTGCTCCGCTCTTGCCTTCTCCTGGGATATGTACGCCACCAAAACCTCTGCTTTATCCTTCACCTTCATCACCTGGTTCTTCACTGTCTCCGCCTGCTGTGCGCGCTCCGTCACTTCGATGAGGACCTACAAACATACATTAGGTGTGTTACTCCGATCACAGCCTGCAATCATATATTAGGGGTGTTATTTAAAACAGAATCAGCAAACATACACTAAGGGTGTTTACTTAAATCAGCACCTGCAGACATGCATTATGGGTATTACTTCGGTTAGCATCTTCAAACATACAGCCCCTGTAAACTCACATTAGAGGTGTTACTTTAATCCTAACCTACAGACACGGTCACATTTGGAGGGGGTGAGATACAAGTGTCTTGGAGTTCACCTTAAGTTCTGCTACAAATAACTAATAGTTTATAATATGTGTATACCTCAAATAATGAGTGAATAGTGACCCTTAACACAAACCAAAACTAAATAGTTCAGTGGTATGGAAAAAATCCTATCAAGCATAATGCCCAGGCTTAATTCCAGTGCAAACTATCTGCACAAAAATAGATACAAACTTCCAATGTGAACTGAAGTACCAATCACAAACCAAAGAGTCTCCAAGGTCTACCCACCTTCTCAGCTCTCTCCGAGGCTTGGGCTAGTTCCTGTTCCATGACTGCCAGGTCTTTCTTAAGAATCTCGACGGACAGAGACGCTTCCTCTAGTTTGGCCAACCCCGTGTCCATCCTCTGGGCCCCATCGTTCAATTCTTGCTGCTTCTGCTGGTAGATGTTCTTGTAGCCAGCGATGAAGTTGAGGTACGACTTGGGTGTGACGTGTGTCGCCCTCCGAAATCTGCGCAAGTAGGAAGAGACGTTATTTGTTTTCCTCAATATTTGTAAATACACACGTTACTATAGATTTTTATTCAGCAGTCCAGAATTCTATCTCAGCTGGCTAAACTGAGGATAGGACATTCATTTGGAGAGTTAATATTGGCACTATATTCCTTCCTTAACTTGGTTCCTTAAATTAAACGTTTGAGCTCCCTGATAATCAGTATAGGTGCTAGAGCTACCTCTGAAAATATTCCGCGGAAGTAACGGCGACGACGTCCTGGATAGACCCCAGAGCTCCAACCAGGTCCTCTTTCACCTTGCTGGTGCACGCGATCTCAAAGTCAGACAAAAAGTGCTGGGCAACGAGCACCAGCGCGTCCCGCGGCCACGGCTGGAACCAGTCGATAGTGCAGCCTGAGACCAACGCCGGGAAACGCATCGCCCTGTTGCGGAACTTCTCTCCCACCTTTAGCGGGAAGAAGGAGAGTTTTAGAACCCAGTAGTTGTGGATGTGAGGGCACCAACTACTGGTCTAGGAGTTTCCAGAGAGTTCGTATTTTTGGTGGTGTTGGAAGGAGGTAGAGGGTGTGTTATATTGATTATCACAACATAAACATATTTTCAGATGGCATTCTGATGCAGTGACTATGTGCATATAGAAAAAATGACATCCGGACAGAGATTTAAACCCTGATCTTCCAGGATTGCGCACAAAACACTTTAACGACTGAGGTCTCTGGAAACTCGTCCATGTGAGTGTATCATTCATCTATATAGTTTACATAGTTAGAGGTTTATATGATTGAATACCACCATGGCATGGAGAATATCTGGAATATTAAAAGAGCGGGCCAGACGACCAGAGTTCAAATACTTGTCCAGGTGTCATTTTTATATATTTATACTTATCACAAGTTGTCCCAATCTTATGGAGACTTCGGAAATCATCTGCACTACACTTATTTTGTGACCCGTATAGACAAGATTTCAAGCTAACAGGACCTGTTACGGTGGTCAGATGATCTAAGGCGTCACACCCACAAAAGACTGGGACTGCCGATGACAGGGAGAGCTGGGCTAGAATCCCATTCGGTTATACTGAGGGTGGTTTTTCTTAAGTAGTTTCCCCATTCTACCTCTACGCAAATGCTGTTGCACTTCCTCTAAATGTAACCTTATTCATACTTAACATATTAGCGTAGTTAATAAAATACCTACAATCTGAACGGAGAGTAAGACGCGGTAACTAAAAGACTATGCCCGGGATTTGAACTAGACTTATTGAAATGTTTCCGTCCTGGCGGATAGTTGTTCAAACGAACTCCTGAGGACCGACGATATCGGGGGGAGGCTTACTGGAGAGAAACAGAAGGCGACATGAAGGTTCTGGCAGGTCCGGTTCAAGAAATACTCCATGACCACCTCATTGTTCAGGGTCCTCTTTTGGTTCTCCCTCTTCATGATGGGGGTGAGTTCTGATATGATCTCCTGCTGCTCGTCCCTTGTGAATAGGTTGGATATTACACCTGAGAGAGAAATAAATAGTGCGGTACTACTCAGGAGGTGAGACATGGCACCTTTAGGGCGAACCACATGTGCGCATGCGCGTACCAACAACATTAATCTATTAGGTAATAATGAATGAGCTTATGTTCTTAATTATCTATCCCTAAAATAATATTTCCTTTCAGTTTGGTTTGTTTTTCATAGACCAAATAAAAGATGTAGGAAAGTAGTAAACATGCTTTTCTGCATTAGTAGTGAATAATATTTCATACCAAAACGAGAGAGAGAGAAATACTCTTCTCTCTATTTTACCTTCCGTACTATATTAACACTCTCCAAAGACTCTCTGCTTTTCCGCGCAGTAGAGTTTCATGGATTAACTAACTAGAATAGGTAGTTAAAAATGTAATCCCGTTCACGACTTAATTGAGGTATTATGTTGATACGGATAAGATATAGCACTTAAGAGATTTTCCTTTAAGAATTATTGCACTTAATAAATTAATATATTATTCATGTGTGTAACCTGAACGTTTAATAAGACGTGGTTCTAAGCAAAGAATATTCTAAAGACTATAACTAATATAATGTCACAATCATGAGATAGATTAGAATGTTTATTTTTATTTGGATAACTCTGTTGGATCTACGTGACTGAAAATGCTGTCATAACGAACTTGGTGTAATGAATTAGAAAACAATAAAAAGGAATGCTGATTACTCACAGCAAACTTGCACTAGATGTGGAGTAAAGAGGCCAGATCGGGCTATAAGAGTATTTGTTTTATTGATAACAGGACTGACACATTATCATCTATTTCGGAGGCAGTTACGCTGCCCGACGCCGGACCATAGAGGATTATAACTTCAGGTCATCAGTAGCACTTGTGCTATAGAGCAACCACCGTGCCAAGGGTAACGAATCTGAGTCTTTAGGGGGGTCGCGAGCTGTGTCAGTCGTTCCAACAGTTAAACTCCACGATTAAGCAAGTTTTTCCACGAGGGCAAACATAAATTTTCTTATATTTCACCTTTAACCCCACATTTTGTATTATCTCTTAGTGTTACTATTAAACCAAAATACGAAACCTCCAGTACCATTTCGAACATGACCAACTATCTTGCCACAGACCCTACCCTTCCCCGCAAGCTATCCTGACAGATTCGGCCCGCGGAAGGGAACACTATATTCTAATTAAAAACTGAGGGTAGAAATTACACACAGAATACACGTTAGATTTTATCTTCCTCTCCCGAAGAAGATTATTGCTAAGAAATGTAATTTGTTGCGTATCAGTATATCTTTTATAAACATAAATTAGTGAATTTAGAGACAATAATATCATAAATATAAACGTCTATATTCTCAGGACTAAAGAGGAGCCTCACCTGACGAAAGAATGTTATTGAGGTACTCTAAGAAACCTTCCTCTTTGATGTCAAGGTCAGTGAAGATAAAGGTTGTGCCTTTGCCTTGGACTCCGCAACTTCTGTACAACAGCTTCAGGTCTTCCAGAAAATTGGCAACGTTGTATGATCTGGAACAGTGAAGTAAATCTATAGCTATCAAGTCCTGTATTTCTTGAGACTTCACTTGAATATGTATATGCTATAGACCTACTCCGGCGGGCTCCACCAAAGTGCCCATGGGTTAAAGGTATCTAATGAGGTAGGGATGAAGAAGGCAGAATTCTAAAGGAGGTGTATCGGAATATGCATGGAAGGGATGTTAGGAAAAATATTTAGGGGAAATAGTACACCAGTATCAGTTAAACCTTCCCATCGCCAGCAAAACACATAAGACGAAGCTGACAGTTTTGTTCCTTGAGCCCACCAGTGCAGTCGAATGTGAAGTAGAAGCCGTAGAAAGGATAAGAATAGTTCACCTTGTCAATGTTATCTGGAATGTCTTGTATCCAGCTATGAAAGAAGACAGCTTGGTGAGGGATTGTTTGCCTGAGCCTCCGACTCCGACAAGCATCACGTTACCTCGGGGATGTCGGATAACACGAGAGATCTGGAAACAAACACACTCGCATATGATTGTTACGTTTAGTAAAATAAGAGCGATACATCAGATTAAATTAAGTCATCTTCAAGGTGTTTCATGAGCTTTTTTTTTAAGTTTATGACACTCATAAAGGTTTGTTTTTTTTGCGAGGTGCATAAAGTGTATAATATGCTAAATCAGATTATTCGATTTTTACAAATAAGCTTCAAAATTTATTCAAGAGTTCAATTTAATGGTTGCTGTGAAAGTTTACAAGCAAATAAACACTAAGAGTATCTCCATGAGCTCGCCTTATCTATACACAATCTCGTAGACTTCTGGCAGTTCCATAGTTTCATGTCCCCTACCTACCTTGACTAGATGTAGCATGGCATCAGGGAAGAACACCAGGTCCATTCCAGCACCTCGCACCATCTCGTTGAACTGTGCCAAGAACATGTCCAGTCTTTCCATGAGCTCGCTGTACTCGTACACAGGCTCGTATACCTTGGGAAGTTCCATATCGGCGTCCTCCCCTTCCTCCCCTGTCGGCTCTGGTGCGTCCCTGGACAAACCTCATGACTATTATTACAGACATTGTCTTGTGTTGAGTCTATATTGGACTTAATCTTGCAGGGTGAAACACATTAACAGTAAACCATACTAAAGAAGAAAAGGGGAAATCAGGAAAAGGGTTACACAATTATCAGATATAATAAAACTACTAAGAAGAGTGTCAATGGCGTATGAAAGTAGTGACATATCTGATTACCTCATGAAGTCCACAAAAACCGGGTTGGGTTTCGCCATCTCCCAATATTGGGGCCCCAGACACTCAGTGACAACATTCTGCAGTTCTTGATCAAACCAGTCTTTATCAGACATTAGAGTCAATCTGGGAACATAATTTAATGCATATAAAACATAACTTGATCTGTCCGTCCGGCCTATTTCTAGCTGAACCTCTCTTGCGTTAGTCAAAGAATATAATGAAGCAGATATCTTCCTGCTGCCATAATAGGCAGAACTAATTTCACCCACAGTTAAGAACAAGCACCCAAACACGAGATTCCCTGTAACTCAATGTGGGTGTTCCCCATATCATTAGATGGATAATAGATTACTATCAGTCATCAAATCAGGCGTCGTATGGTGCAACAGAGGATTTATATTCTTACTCACTCCTCTTTATCACAAATAAACACATTAAATGGAATAATGTAAAACATTTGATCGTTTTGCTAACACATAGTTTTAAGGAGATAAGAGGATCCCTAAGTCAATTATTTATAAATATATTTATAGAAAATTAGATATGATTATCGAAAAACTCAAGTGTTATACTTACACTCTAGAACATTCTAGATTTTAATTTGTGGCTATAGCTTGACATTTATAAACAAAGTATTATGGCAGCCCACGGTTTAAAAACTTGTTTAACATCAGAGAGAAAACTTAATATCAAACAAATGTCAGGAATTTTAATTTTTCTGTACAAAGAAGAACTCATCTCCACATACAAGTAATAAACGATTTTAATCCCCACATTATATCGGAAAAAGGTCACTTAGACCTGTAGTCTTGTGCCGGTTATGATGAGGCAGTCCTCACCTGTCTGAAAAAACTCTGGAGCACTCGTGCTTCCAGAGGATCAAGAGAACAGACTCGTTCTCGACTACGGTAGACAAGGTGCCAACCATGCCTTGCCAGATGCGCGATAGGTCCCTTAAGCTGAACACGTAGTGAAACTTTGCAGGGGTTGGCAGCAAATGTATCTAAAGTAATAAAATATGATATATTATATTAGTCTACAAAAGGACTAGAGGGCATATTTACTTTGTGTTTGTTTACTACAACACTACGATTAATTAGCAATGAGTTTCCGGAAACAACAAACGGTCTCTAGGAACGTCTTTGCAAGGATAATACGAGTGTTATTAAAACTTGTTATAGTGAAAATAGATAGTAAAAATGGGATTATTAACGTCTAACAAATATAAATGTTGGAGTAGAGGATTGGCGGGAAAAGACCGCAAGGGAGACCAAGGTAGAGATGAGAGGAGCGGATAATGCCTAGGACCTTATGCAAGAACTTGACTAAGTGGATTATTTATTGATACTAGCGTGGGTTTGTTTGCGTCATCGTAGGTTAAAAGGTGAAGCGATAGTGTGCTCGGGACCACACTATTAGTCCACTAAGCATTCACCATACGTTCTTGCATACCACCCCTAGTGTGCGGGCGAGAGGAGAATAATGGACTAGATTAAGGGAGGAAGGAGGAGGATAGAAGGACGGAGAAATATGGAGGCATTTTAATTAACTGACCCAAACTTGGGCTGAAAACAGTTCATGAAGATGATGTTGTTGATGAAATAGAAATGACTTATTTCAAATAAAATATAGAGTGAAAAAGTTATGTTTTAAAGACTTCAAGTTAATTAATAGCCCTTATCTGCTTGGAATAATTTCAATTAAATTTCAACTTACACTTTATTTACCTAGAAAGTTACCAGTCTTACCTAGATGGACTACACTATGACCCAACTTATAAGCCACACCATAATGGAACCTTGTAAGGTAATCATACTCTTAAACTAAGAATATATTAATCAAGTTGGAACTTTCAAAACAGCGAGCAGCCACACTATGGAGTAAAACCCCGTCGAAGAATAGTGAAGAAACAAGAGTATTTCTTATAGAAGCTCACCCTAGTCCTTTGCCAAAGATTTCTAGTGAGGGAAATCAGTTTCTTGACCAGACTGCGGACCTCTAAGGTAAATCCTCTCTTTGCGTTGTAATGTCCTTCTCCAACCACGGTGAAGATCTTGTCTATGGACTCGTCCGTAGGTAGGGTGCAGTTGAACACGCAGAACTGGCGTTTAAGCCTTTCAGGTATGTCATTGCGACCACCACCTGTAGTTATAGCCAAGTTAATTGTTGGTAGAACCTATCTTAGTGTTGTTTTGTCAAAAACTTGGGATGGGACCAAAATAATAGTGGGAATTTTTCATGTAAACCCTTTAAAATGCACAATGGTGGGTTACTGTCCAGCCCCTTGGGAGTAAATACTGGTGATCTGTCATGGATGAGATCATGTCCAATTCAGGTCATGATGTGTTGTTAACTTTAAAATATATAATGAGCTACCGTACCAGATAGATGTCGTGCAGGCACATTAGGATAATGTTATGAAGGTATATTGAAGATTGGATGTGCAGCTACCTTAAGAGGAGATTGTGAACTACCACAGAGCTATCGTGAAGGCACTTCAAGAGAAGCTAATGGGCAGCTGTATATATGTTGTGCAAGTGGCTTTTTAAGGGATGGTGCACAGAATGATCAAAATCATTGTAACCTGGTTGTTAGTTTATCCCTTTTGAGTGATTTCAGTCGCTGATATTTCAATGTTTGTGGTCCTACTTTATTAAAAAAAAACTGTTGAAAATGTTAATATCTACCCGGCTGCCCCATTGCGGCCACAAACTGCATGTCCACAATGGTAGTGAAGTCTCCAGGTTTCTCGAGGCTGTAAAAACCGTTCATGTCCATGGTCTGACGGACAATTTCGTTGGTCACTTGGTCTCCCCACTCGTTGATCTCAGGCAGATTCACGTCGTCTATGAACACAATCATCTTCTTGCCACCGGGAGGACCAAACGTGCTTCCCATCCGCTTCTCCATGTAGCTCTCGATTGTTTTCTACATACGCGAATAAAAATATTTGAAAATACTTACAAACATTTACCGAACACAACTTTTGTTACTTGCATACTTTTATAATACGTAATACAGAGCTTTCCTTACTCATTTTCTAAGTGTGTTCTACGTCTTAAGCTATACGCGTCTTTATGACCCTGAGGATATCCGCAATCACTAATTTTTTTTTTTTTAAATAAGTATACAAATAAATCTAATTATTGATCTAAGCTTGGCTCTGATACGGAGGTTGTCAGCGAGAAGTTAAGACGGGTGAGTAACACATAACCGGAGCTGGTAGAGAAAGGTAATCAACAACCATTTTAAGGATAGGCCGATCCTATCCTATCAGGGATTGATTTGGAGGGTATTTAATTTTTATAATAAGTTTAAGAATCGGTTAGGACAAACATATATAAAACTTATGGAGGTTAGTCTACGAGAATTTAGCGGACCTAATGAGGCAGATCTACCTGGAACTTATATGGAGGTTAGTCTATGAGAAAATAAAGGCCCTATTAAAGCAGACCTAGCTGGAACTTATATAAATGTTAGTCAATGAGAATATAAAGGACCTTTTGAAGCAGATCTACCTGGAACTGAAATGGAGTGGTAGCCGACGAGAAGTTGAAGGACCGGTTGAGGTATACCTCCGGGTTGGACTTCTTCATGTAGGCCTTCATCATGACAGTCTTTGCCGAACCTTGCTCCCCGATGAGCAGCACGCAGCGGTCTTGCTTGGCAATGGCGTGGATGAGGTAGTTGATGCGTACGTTGTCGACAATGGGTACTAGGATACTGCTGTAATCAGGAGTACTGTTCTCTGGGTAGGTGTAGGTTTCCATCAAGGTATTCCAGTGTTCCCACACACCTGCACAGGTGCACATGACCTTGATAAAACAAGATTAGGAGATTGAAGTTTGACTAATATGTGTAGTACTGGAATTTTAACTTTTACCAGTAATTGAACCCGAATATGAACCACACTCTGCTCATGTAAAAAACATCCTTACTAATTAAACACTTAGTTTAAGTTTTGAAATAATCATAATTACAAACGGTTTTAATTAACTGGCATTTATTGTTAATTTGTTTGTCTATGTCACACAGAAAGTGTCTTTATAACCAATGAGAAGCATTGGTTTTCGACTGGTGCATGGATTGTTATAAAACTGTACTAAAAGCCTATCTCACCATTGTGACTGACCACGAAGTCAAACACGGTGGTGGTGGCTACGGTCATGGTGTGCGTGGGTGGCAGGTCCAGGCTGGAGAGTTTGTCACGAAGGAATTCGTCGAAACGCTTCCTGTCGTCCAGGTCAAGGAAGGCTCCCATGCTCCAGATCAGGGCAAACACGTATAACTTGTGGAGATGTTCCTGGGACAGCCGCCGCGCAGGGGCCATCTCGCCACCTTCGTCGCCCACTTCATCATCCTGGTCTACCTCTTCGCCACCCCCGGGATGTTCTTCCGCCTCTTCTAGCTCATCTATTTGAGGCGGCACAAGTCCTTCCAGAAGAACCAGGAACTGCCAAAATGTTTACATATTTTATTCCACATACAGCTAAGTCTCATTATATAACCACTGTGCCTGTTTGGAGTCACATTTTGTGCTAATTTACCTCTCTGAAGAAACCCTTTTATATCCGCTATATATATTTATCGATTCTACACCGTATATTTGATGTAACTTTATGATATCATACTTGATGTCTACTATATTTGTATGACTTCACACTCCATGCATTTCTTTAAAGTCCCACTTAATGTCTACTGTACCTGTCTAACGATGTTACACTGCAGCACCTTCATGGTGAGCACCAGGTTCTGAGTGCTCCACGAGTACATGATGCCGAAGGTGTCATCGAACAAATGTTGAAACACTGTCACTTCCCTGGGGCTGCGTGTCTTGAGCCAAGCACTGACCACGGGCTTCCAGTCTAGACCAGAGGAGCTCATGTACACCTAAAGGACAGAGATATACTTTACTAGAGAGGAACAGAAAGCGAAAGTCAGCACTTGATCCTCTTGCAGCTGTTACTATTTGATTTTGCAATTGTAGGCGTTACGGCGAATAGTTTAAGGCTATTTTCTCAGCACCTCTTTGCTCGATAAAATGGCCATACAAGGCAAATGACTCATTATATGGTTTCTTAATCAAATAACAAGAGAAGGTAAATAGTAACTAGCTCGTTCCTAAATAAAATTGTGAGAAAATGCACCATCTATTTTTTCAATAAAATGTCGAGTAAAGGCAATTATCTCACCATCCCATTCCTAGACACGGTGGCGGGCGAGGCATTATCAATATTGTGAGGCTCAAATATAATCTTGCAGGTGGGAGCCATGGTGAGACGGTCCCCGTTGGCCAAGGTGAGGGTCTTATTGTCATCCAGCACAGAGTTGAGATTCTCTATCCAGATACTATCCACTGGGCCATCCAGCACCATCCACACGTGTTCACCTGTGAGTCAAACAGAGGACAATTTACTCGGGAGATACCTAAGGCAAGGACTGACTAACCACCCCTAGATGATCGACGGGAGTGGGCTTACCAACATTCTCACTAGTTTAAGGCTGACCATTTCAAATAAATTCAACCCTTTTGTTACACTAAAAATGTCCTAGGAATAGTTATGAATTTAGATAACTGTATAAATAATAACATAGCCACAATGTTTTTAAATTTAAAGTAATTACGCATTCAAAATGTGATCAATACATCAAGTTAAGAAACATGTCGTCTTCTTATCGTTTCGTACTTAAGTCTTAGCATAAATCTTTGGATTTTAAAACGAAATATCTCCTATAATTTCTCTATAGATTTGAAGTTGATATTTCTCCTTGGTGATTATACGGAAGACCAATTAATGTTGTACTTGAGAGTGCATTATATTTATAGTAAATAAACGTTATTTACGTTGCATAAAATGACTCTCTCAAAAAATATGGAGATATTTAAAATAATACTCCTGAGCTGCCCTATTGATAGTTTATAAATTTAAATCACTTGAACTAAGCCACTAAATAAAACACTTTTTGAGAGGCCATCGTCTCCAAGCCAATAACCGGATCTTAAAACATAGTCATACGTCTTTTGGTCTCGACTCAATATATGTCCCTGCCAAAACTCGTCAAAATTGGTCAATAATTTTGTATTTAATCGCGGAACAAACATTTGGACACCGTACAAACCAGATGGCAAACGTTTGAGTTGAAATTGGACATCGTTCCACTTGGGCATAAATATCTCAACCTTTTTTTAGTTTGAGCGTCTTCCTCCACATAGCAGAGAAGATGCCGTCAGTCCAGTCGTTGGTGGCCACATCCAGTCTTCCAAACATCTGGGACGCCGTGATGGCTTTAGGGTTCATCCTCATTTCCCTGTGGAAGTCCCCGCATGCCGTCAGGGACCTCATCAGTGTCTGGATGCACGTGGTCTTCCCGGCTCCCGGCGGGCCAAGGACCATGATACCGTGTCTCACGCGCTGAGTCTCGTACAGCTGAGGATGTCAACTTTTAGTTAGGTAAGTTACACTACTTTGAGAGGCAACAGACTTACCTTGACCAATTACTCTATGGTCTTATCTTATTAGCTGCGACATAGTGGAACCATGTAAGGTAGCAGACTTATCTTAACTGGCTCTATCATATAAGTGTAACAAAGTGAAACCAAGGAAGGTAGCAGTCTTACCATGACTGATAACACTATGGCCCTATCTTATAAGCTGCGACTGTGCGACATAGTGGAATCATGTGAGGCATAAATTTTTACCTTGACGCATTATATTATGACTATTTTAAAAGTTGCACCATCGTGGAACCCATTGAGGTAACAATGTAACCTTTCACAGTAAACGGATTATCCGTGTATATATGTTAACGTACCCGCATTGATAAAATAATGGTCCAGGGAACTGGACTCACGCTGCAACTGTTCATCATTATGAGGGAGATCGGGCTTCATATCCCCAGCCGAATACATAAGGGTTAGTTTTACACATATTATTTTAGTTGTGATATTTACAATTCCCATTCTTTTCTAAGTTAACATAACCTCTTCATCCTTACCCCTTGTATTAGGTCGTTAATAACCCTAAGAGGATGATAGATAAGCAGGGCTTCCACCAAGATGTTTCTACCAAATTCAACCTACCTGTATGAGCTTTAGCACCCAGGGAGGATGATAGATCAACAGAGCCTCCTCCACCTGACTGGCAATAGCAGCCTCCAGATGAGGGTAGGTCGTCTTCTCCAGAACCTGGTTGGGGAACAAGTCTGCCACCAGGGAGATGAACAAGGGTTCATCCTCATCTAAAATAACCCATAAAACATTAAAATTGAAAATATCTCATCATAATCCTTCTGCGCGTGTCAGTGGTCACGCATCATAAGGCATCACTCTCGATATAGTCTGGTTTTCCAGTGATGAGGAAATCGGGGACTAAAATTCCGGTCGGTTATACTTAGTGTATTTTTCTACAAATTTTGTTTATGTTGTGAATTTAAACTATAGCTGTTATCATTATTGTGACATAACACATCATTGCCCTAGACCCTTACATTAGTTTAAAAGCAGTGCCTACCAATCAACTTGGACAGGTTCATATCCCTGAGGACTCGCATCACGATAGTACTCTCGGTATCCTTGGTGTTTACCCTTTTCGCCGCCCCTAAAGTTCGTAGCACTGACAAGATGTTTCGCAGGCCAAAGTCATAATGAACCTGCGAAAAAAAGAAATAATAACTACACCACGTCAATAATGGTGGGGACAGCTGACTCCATATAAATTTTAAGGTTCGTTAAAATATTTATCTAATCTGTTTTCCCTCTCAGTGTTCTCTCCTTTGTTCAGCAGGTAGGCTAAGTCAGACATGTGATGAGTGTCGGATGGAAAGGAGAGGAGAGCGTATTTGAGAGGAAAGCAGCTTGTTTAGAAGGATCTGGGTTTAATTTATTCTAGCCAATTATTCTACCAATCTTAAGTGTGACCCCTAAATATACAGACAGAGTCTGAAATCAGAATTGACGCTCCAGTTCAAGTGTGGACCAGTGAGACGAGGTGAGAAATTTCAGTCGTCGCGGTGTGTCGTGTATGTGGATCTGTCGAGGAGACTAACCTGTTTGGTGAGTTGTTTAGAACTTCCTGGCCAGAGTTATGTTCTCCAAGAATCCACAGCTGGCCAACTTTACGCGGATGATTATCTGTCTGTCGGGGACCATCATCGCCACCGTGCGAAATTGGATCTTCAGGTTTTCAGGGAGCTCTTTTCTTCCGGCGTAGCCAGGGTTCTGAAAAATAGGTAATCATCCTCAATTGGAAGGCTCTGGTGATGACGTACAATAGGTGAAGTCATAGACTAAGACACTGTCAAGAGAAAAGGGTGAAAATAAAGTTCTGATACATTCAGTTTGCTCTTAAAAGGGGCAGTCTTAACTTGGCAGTTTACCCTATGACCCTAGCTCAAGGTAAGGCTGCTATCTTTAAGTCCAAACAGAGTGTACATATCTAATGGCTGAGTGAAAAATCAAAGTTGAGTGTTATTTGAGTTTGACTGTAATGTTAGTGTAGGATAAATGACTAAATTTTATTATAAATAGAAGTGCTCAGAGACGCTGGAACGTTTTAGTCCAGGGGGGGGGGGG
>CABEEJ010000019.1:427303-457949 GCA_901482245.1 Timema douglasi | reverse complement strand
GGCGGGGAAGAGCGGGGAGCTAAATTACATTATTATGTTCATGTTAATCTAGATATTCATGAGTATATTGTTAAACGATTTTTTCAAGATCCATGTCCCCTTGTAATAAAATAAGTGGGCAATATAACCATAACCTCTATACCCCCTAGTTCCACCCCATATTGAAGTCCGTGGTCATTCGACCAAGAAATTACGTCAAGGTATGAGTTGAGCCTTAGTGACGAGGGAAAGTTAAACGTTTATGGTTTTCATGTTTTATAAGATTCGGATTATAGATTCGATCAAACTTTAATAAAAACGAGTATATATATATATATATATATATATATAAACCTTGCTCTAAATACCACGTTACCATGGTGATGAAGATGCCGAACTCCGGACATAGATCTATGAGGTCCCCGTCAGTGAAGACGAACTGTCTCTTCTTCTCTTTCCGGGCTGCCAATACTACCGCCACCTGCTGGGCAGCCACAGACAATACCGGCAGCTCTATGCGGTTAAACTCGTCGAAACAGCCCCACGATCCAGATTGAGCCAAACCTGCGAGGTTGAGAACATTAGAATCACTAAGGAAAACCTCTTTTCGCTTTATGGGGTAATTGTATTATATTTGGAAGAAGGTACAGGAAAGGTGGATAGAAACATATAAAAGGGGGACAAACACAATATGGCCTTTACAATGAAAAGAAGAACACAGTTCACACTTTACACTGCTGCCAATGGACAAAGAGGTAATGGATGTCTCTTAAAGAAAATTGATCGTCACCGCCCAATCCCCCGACCTAGGTTTCATTCTATCGGAACTCATCAGGGAGGAGTGTGAAACGCGCAACGCAACTTCCTAAAAGAAAAAAAAAGGGTAGAAAAAGGAAAATGGTAAAGAAAGATAGAACACATAGATATGAACATGTAAAAGGTATAAACATAAAGGACAAACACAGGAAAAGGACATTGGATGCGAATATATAATGATATATTGGCAGCAGTGTAAAGTGTGAACTGTGTTCTTCTTTTCATTGTAAAGGCCATGTTGTGTTCGTCCACCTTTTATATGTTTCTATCCACCTTTCCTATACCTTCTTCCAAATATAATAGAGCATTAGAATCAATAATAGTACACTTTATGTTTTCGTTCTGAGGAATATACCCCTGAAACATTGACAACGGATGAAAGTGATGCCAGTAAAGTAAAGGCAAAGGGGATTAAGTTTATGGAGATCATGACCAGGAGAGGTAGGTTAAATCAATTTGACAAGCAACCTCTCTGAGAAGTAGAAAGACATTGTGAGGCTATATAATATTTTGTTAGTGATTGTAACATAGGTGTCGAGAAGGGGGCAAGTGGTGGTGAACAGCAAACACTGACTTACTTTACTAGAGCGTGTCTTACATGTTTGTAAATAATTTCAGAAGAAACTGGTGCTGCTCTTCCCTGAATTTACCAAGACTTACAAAGTTCTGTTTTCAACCTGTCACTCTGTACTTTTTCAACAGGACTTTGGTTTGACTCTTTCCCAGGGAGTTGGGACTCCAGTTCGCAAAAATACACGGGCTTTTATATTTTAAAACGCTCTACATAATATAAAGCTTGTTGTAAATTATTTGTTGAATTTAAAACTATATGTATTATTAGTAAATGTATCGAGTAGCGTCAGACTACAAAAACAATTTAATTCTTAATAATTATATTATGTACTACAAAATGAGATAAAACAAATCATAAGGGTATAAAATTCAGTATTTATACATGGTTAAAATTATGTAATTTTACCGCTTTTAAACTGCTTGTAAATTTACAATTATTTGTCTCTAACATATTATTAATATTTCATTCTGTACACCTCATAAGCATGTCTGGTTATACTAAATTCACGCCCCATGCATTAATTATTTTGCCCTAGCGATGGTACGGGAAAAGCATAAAATTGCAAGTCTGGTCCCTTATAACTCGCTAACTATAATGATTTAGTAATGAATAAAATGATAGAGTATTAGGAAAAAAGTAGAACACAAATAAAAGACACTAACACAAATTTACACACACTTCAATATTTCGATGCTATTAAATCACCTTCCTCAGGAAGTAGTAGTAATTAGACTGAAGAGGATGTTGTCTTCAATGATGCCAACTTGATCAACTTGATCAACATCCTCTTCAGTCTAATTACTACTACTTCCTGAGGAAGGTGATTTAATAGCATCGAAATATTGAAGTGTGTGTAAATTTGTGTTAGTGTCTTTTATTTGTGTTCTACTTTTTTCCTAATATCATTTTATTCATTACTAAATGTTTTTGCTCAATGAACTTTTTTCACACATATAACTATAATGATTTGAAATCAGTGAATCACTATTTATAGCTTATAACTATACACTTGTTAAAATGGTGCAATACAATGTTGATGGTCGATCAACCTTAAGAAATGAGGGTGAACGAGAAAGTGCAGGAGCACGGGGATTGAATGAGATAGCATAGGAAGCAAGATTGATATGGTATGGGTATGTCAAGAAAATAGAAAGAGAGGGATTATCAAAAATATTATTGGAGATGAAAAGTATGCTGAAGAAGGCCACGAGGGGAGCCAAGAAGTAGGTTGGAAGGACAGATTGCTGAGGGAGTGCAGGCAAGAAGAGAAGGGTGGGCAATAGTGAGGGAGGAATAATAGCGAAAAGATAGAGGAAGAATGGCGGAGAGACAGAGGAATAGGGCGGCAGTTAATCAATATGACCCGGTCGAAAGCTGTAAACAGTGCTGTGAATAGTAGCGTACCCACAGAAGGACTTGAGGAAGCCGTAGTTTGGGAATAACCTGAGATATATGCAGATCCTAAGAGAAAATTAATTGGGAGTGGGAGGGAGGTTATGACCAGTTAAACATTGTGAACAAAGAAAATATCAGGTGATCAGAAATAGTCTCTATATAAATAACCAAATGTATTTAATTCAGGCCTATTTATTTATTATTTTGTTAGACTATCACGTTTATAATAGTAAAAATATAAATTATCAAGTTAACAAATACAAATTTAAAAAAAAAAAACTTACAAAAAAGCTTTCACGTGTATATAATGGTAAAAAAAATGCCTCTGGCTGTTAGAGGTCCCTCCCATTGAACCCCCCCCTCCCCCACCCTTAGCAATTCTGCGTACGCTACTGAATTATAATGATAATTATGATGATGAATGTGACATAGTAGTAGATATATGTTGTTGTTTTTAACTTGATTTGTGTTTTATTAATCACAATTCTATCATAGTTACATAATTATTGTTTAGTTGTGCACCTGAAGATGATCTCACACAAACTCACCCTTGTAGATCCTACCGAGCCCTCTGTAGTCCATCTGGTCAGAGCAGTTGAACACCACAACGTACTTGGCCAGAGTCTTGCCCATGTCTTTGACCGTCTCCGTCTTACCGGTACCTGCAGGGCCACACGGAGACCCTCCCATGCTCATTTCCAGGGCTTGGGCCAGGGTTATGTAGCACCTAGCACACACAGAGACTATTCCTGCACCCTTTCGATCTATTTCCACATTTACACTCATGTGGTGAAGAGGGTAAAGGTGGAATTCAAATTACGCTAGGGGTCAAAATTTGAGCTTGATTATGTGTTTGGAGATTAATGACTTATTGTTTACTCTTCTCTCTAATTTTCTGTATGTTTTTTGGGAACTTTGCATTTGTAATATGTTTACACTTTCTAGTAAGAATGATAGTTTAATTTCAAAGATTATATTTTGTTTGATTTTAAATAAATTATTTTTATTTAAAAACATGCTGTTGTTTTTAAATAACTAATAATTTTATTTTATTTTAAATGGTAACATTTTAAAAGTATATATTTATTTAATTCAAAATCGGCTCGACTCGATACTTGGAACCTTTATGAAAATCTCACTCAAACTCAGAATGAAAAAACTTTAACCCACATACCCGTATTTGTAGGAAGAAAGGGATAGATAGAACGTGGAAAACTATGTATGAAAAACTTCTTCAGCACAATCGGTCGGGATTCAAACCTCAACCACCGCCGTCACCAGCAAAACGGTTAAGATTAGACTGACGCCTCTTGTTGTGGGTCAGTCTTACTTTGACGTAATACACTATAACCCCTTCTTGTAAAACTCACCTGTGAAGTTAAGCTTGCTACCTTTTAGGGTAACCAGAGTTTACTTGAATAAATTATAGTTAACTCTAAAATTAGTTGTATCCTTATTGCTTTTGTACCACTTTAAGTCTAAATGTTCAGCCTACCAACACTAAAAATATTCATCAATTGATAATATATTGTCTCAAACGCCTATCCCCGCACAAAAGAGGAACAAAATAATGAAAGAAAAATCATCAGTTACCTACCTATCTGTGAGCGGGGTTATGACGAGTCTATCCGTGCACCCCAGGTACTCGTTCTGGTAGATGAAAGTGACGTCTGTAATGGCGATCCACGTCTTATCTATATCTTCTTTGAAGTAGAAGCGGCATTGCTTCAACCACTCGAAGTCGTTGGCGGACCTCACGTTCAGTCGACACTGACATAGACGACACGAAAATTAGAAGGAAACGGTCACAAGAATGTACCAAAAAAAATAACTATTTAAAGTTAGTTTGAACTCTCTTTTGATGAAAAAATTATTTTTCATCTTATAAAACTCAACAATTGGTCATTCCGTTGTATTTAATTGAAGTAAAAAATTATTGATATATCTACAAACATATTCTCGTTTAAAATATATCCATGAGATAAGACGCTAGTATGTGTGTTTCTGTTTTTATAACGTATAAGTTATGTTGTAATAAAATATAAACCCTTTCATTGTTTGAAAATGTGCCATAATTCTTCAACAGTATATACAAACCCACCCTCCGTGGACGAGCGGTTAGATTGATTAGCCAAAAATATATGATACCCTGATTTAGATCCAGGATGGTAGCCACTAAACAATATAATATATTTTGTAAATAAGTTTATCCTGCTATTCAATCAGTAAATACTTCGAGCCGAGTGTGTAGTTTTAGTTTAATATTCTAGACTAAATCATTTTGTTAGTCGAGTTCTGACATGATCTCTGAGTTTAGAAAACACCGGTTTATAATAGTCTTACAACACATTATCTACAGCTTTTCCCGGCTTATGGCCAACTTAATTTACTAACATGCCTCACTCTTACTCTGTCCTTCCACCATGGCTAATCACTTAGGCCTAATTTGTTACATTTTTCTTCTCTCAAAAACACATTTGATGTTATCTGTTCCTCCCATTTCCTTATACTGGTTTCTCTTGCGGTATTTTTCCTACATATTTTATCTCCGTAATTCTCTTTGATATTATTTCCATTCCATCCTCATTGCATGACTGTACCATTTCACCCTTGCTTCTTCTACTATCTCACATAGTACTCCAACTCTTGTCCGGACATCTTTATCCCTAATCCTATCTCTCCTTATCGAATATAGAATGCTTCCCATGGCCTCCACTTTCCTTGTCTCTCTTACATCCAATATCCAGATTTATTCTACATAAATAACCGTGGGTACGAAGTAAACCCTGTATAGAACTACAACTTTCATGAATAATATTTATTTTAAAAAGACTATAGTCTATACATCGAGAGAATTTAATACAACATTTTGTTTTGGGCTCACCAAGATGTCGAAGATATCCCTTTGATGGACGTGTATGGTGATGAGAGTCTCGAACTTGGTCCTCTCCAGTTTTGTGAGGTCTCTCGTGGTCTGATCGATAAGGGTGTTCAACATCTCAAGGAACCTGTTGTTGGTGTCCCCCATAATCTTCTTGTCTGCGCGGGCTTGCATGAGAGCTGCCTCTCCGTCCCTCGTCCATATCATCTGGATACCTAGGAGACCCACCTGCACTCACATACACATACACACCTGTGTATGTATCTTGTCTAGGAACAAATCTGTGTGTGTACCTTGTCCAGGAACTGTGTGTGTATCTCTTGTAGGAACACAACTGTGTGTGTAACTTGTTTAAGAACTCAATGCTGTATCTTGTCTAAGAACACAATTGTGTATTTATCTTGTCTAAGAACACACCTGTGTTTGTATCTAGTCTAAAAGCATACCTGTGTATGAATCCGTTATAGGAACACATCTGTAGGCCTACGTAATCTGTCTAGGAACACACCTGTGCAGGCATCTTGTCTAGGAACGAGAGCTGGTTGAAGTTGGGATCGTTCATCATGGCGAAGGCTGTCCGTATGATTCCATGAAGAGACATCTGCGCCGTTTGTAGGAGTGACGTGAGCCAGGTCTCTACGCTACCTTCTGCCCGCACCGCTCTCTCCAACTGTTCGACATACAATAGGGAACATTGTAAAAGGGAAACATAGCGAGTAAGTTGTACCTAATATGTATAAGGTTTCTATCAGAATTATCTGTGAACTCAGGGGTTCAGGCCTGAGTCGGCACCAACCGGGATCGACTCCCCTTCAGAGGACACGATGGCCGTCATCTTGTTGTACTCGAGG
The DNA here is from genome assembly GCA_901482245.1 of Timema douglasi. Taxonomy (NCBI): domain Eukaryota; kingdom Metazoa; phylum Arthropoda; class Insecta; order Phasmatodea; family Timematidae; genus Timema; species Timema douglasi. The sequence continues at coordinate 451,453 of CABEEJ010000019.1, read as the reverse complement.
TCATGGAACTTGACGTAGCGGGTGTTGTCGAAGATGGACAGCAGGTGGTTTTGGATAGTGTGTGAATCTGACGCCTGGCCGAGGATCTCCAGCAGGGCCGGGTCAGACACGAAGAAGAAACGAGGGAACATCATGCGCTTCTTCTCCAGATATCTTTTTTTTTGGGGGGGAGAGAAAAAAAGAACAGATGATGGATCAAAATAGATAGATGTTTGTGATCATATTTTGAACTTCTGAGAGAAGTAATGAATTCCACTAAAACATGATCCAAGTTGGGCGGGCATGCGAACTTTAAGTCAACTTTGTGTAGTTTGATTAATCTGGTGAACGTGAAGTTAGTGACTCCGATCTTTGTCGATTAAACACTGATATGCTGTTAAATTCATTCTAAACCCCACTTAACTCATCCCTGCCCCAATAGTGTGATTAAATATACTTAACCATATCAGTCAGAAAGCTAACAACTCAGATCCTTATGACATGGCATCTAGAGGAGTTCAGAGAGGTGTATGACTCACCCACTGAGGGATTTCTGGCACAGCTCCAGCTGCTCTTGCAGATGTGGCAGCAATTGTTTTAGCAGATCATCTCCCACGCAGCAGGCTACGACCCCAGGTGTCTCGTGAGCCCTCTGCATGATCTTCTGCCACGACTTGTCGATCTTGCTGAACCTATCAGCGAAACATGTCAAAACCAGCTATACTTGCTGAGCCTGGGAGCACAACATGGTAGCATGCTAAAATCAGACTTGCTAACAGCTCACATATAGCTTTAGCTTATGATTAAGTTCACAACTAAACAATAGTATTAGATAGAGGTTGTAAAAAAAATGTGTTAAAGATTACAACAATGACAGCAAAATAATCAAAATACAGATTATAATTATTATCTAAACATAATGTTTAGAAAAATTACTTTTTCTTTCGTTTAACTTCTTATTCCAAGCAACAACTATGGATGGGACCTTTAAACCCTCATATAGTTTTGTATAGCTGAGATTTGAGAATTTGAGAAAATACATGAATCCAGATTACAAAACAAACTTTTTTTTTAAAATTATGAATTGGGATTTATTTTAGAACTCTAATACTTCTTATGGATGGTTCAGCTTCAAAATGACCATAGGACAAACTTAACAACCAGCGTGCAGACCAATGATTTAACACTTGACTTAACGTGTGAATGTTATAGTGAATGTATTGTAACAACACATATTAACAGTTAGTTAATCATCATCATCATCACCATCAACTGTTTCCAGACTGTTGCCGGGTAAGTTTATGAAAATGTTTCCATCTCCCTCTTGCCTTCTACTATTATTATCCCCTCTCTTACACACTTGCTGCTAACTGCTTCTCCCATCTCTTTCATGGTCAGCCTTGCAGGGTTTTTTTCCCTACATACTTCATCTTCACCATACTCTTTGTTATTTAGTTACTATTTATATTTTATATTTCCTCTTATATTAATATTTTTAACGAGGCTCGGATTGGTGTAATGGTGAATTCGACCAAAGGGAAACCACGTCATAATTGAATTTGGAAGTAATCCGAACTAACAGTATAATAAGAAGGAGATAATAAGGAACACTTAAACTTATCAGCTCACATAAAGGCAGAGCCTGAGCAAAATACCTCTTGGCTTCTTTGGGCAGTTGTTTGGCGATGTCCCCTCCCACAAACACCGCCTCGAGGTACACCCACAGGTTCTGGACTAGCAGCCATCGCTCCAGGATCTCGTTGGTGTTGGACAGGTCGTGAACCCAAGTCTGGATCTGCTTTCGGAACGGGGCGTTGTACCTGAACAGGTGAACGGCCGAGGTTGTCAGGAAAGTTAAGGAAATGTTCGTCAAATGAACTAGGAGAAGAAGTGGAGACGTATGGATATATATTTTAGCACCGCGTCTTACTACCCGTTAGAGTTATACGCTTCTATACTAATTACGCTAGTGGTTTTAGGGATTAGAAAGGTTATATTTAAAGGAAGTGTACCCGCATTTACGTAGAGGGAGAATGGAAAACCATTTTGGGGAAAACCATCCTCAGTACACCCGACCAAGATTCGTACCTTAATCTCCCCATCATCGGTAGTTTAATCTACTGCCAAAATAGCTTGTTAGACCATGCGACGACCTAAAAGGGTTATACATTTTTAAGACCCTTTCTGTAAAATGACTTATTCCAAGAGATGATGATTATAGTGATGATTATGAGTATAATTATTACTAAGCCGGACTGTGGCTAGGATTATGAATAGAGGCTATGATAATTATGATTGGGATTAAGATGTTGATTAAGATTATGACTAGAGGATATGAAGATTATGATTGTGGGAATGGTTATAGTGATGATTAGTATTATGATTAAATTGTTAATAAATCTCATTATTAGAATTAATAAATTGATTAAGACTATGATTAGGGGTTATCATGATAACGAAAATGAGTAGGATTGAAATGTTAGTTAAGATTCTGATCAAGAAATATTATAACTTTAGTTGGTTTAGTTGGTTGGGACTCTCGAATCCACTAAAACTCAAATATCTCGAACCTTTAAGCATATTTAAGAAGAGAATTCGAGAAAATATCGGATTCGAGACTCAAATCCTTAAAACAATGGGTTTTTTCTTTCAATTTTCAAATTGAAATTTGTTTTGTATAACTCTAGGATGAACTTAACAACTAGACTCAAGACCAACGAAATTTACTATTTATCATAATGCTCGTATGTTATAATGAATGGATTATAAGAAATAATGTTAAAATTAAGTTAATATTTATAGTTTCTATCATTCTATTCTATTTATTGTTCCTCTATGTTCATCATTTTTTCCAAGATTCGGATTCGAATTTCAAATTCTAGATTTGGGATCCAAAGGTAAAGTGGAGATTCGGATTCGTATAGTAATGAATCTGACCCAAATCTAGTTATAAAGTTATAATTAAGACTAATAAAGTTTATTATAATTATGATGGTAATGATTGAGATTATGATAATTATTTGTATATTGATTAGGGTTGTTGTTATTATAATAATTATTATTATGATGTTTATGAATATTGTTATAATAATGAGAAGGAGGATTGTAATTTTGATTATGATTATGATGAGACATGTCAATCCTAACAGTTACGTGTGGATGTTTGTCGTGTGCCAACCTGTTGGACAGCAGAGAACCGAGGATCATAAGGCTGTCCTCTAGCTGCCCGATCGTTTCGGCCGTCGTGTCACCTCTCAACAGCAGCTCTCCTCTGTTGTTGAAGGTCATGAAAGTCAACTCGTGCACCGACCACTCGTTTGTCACCTGCCGAAGTTTAGCCTCAATGTCCTTCTCTTTCATCGCAGATATGCATATATCCTGGGAGAGATTCATGAGAACATCGTTAGCTCGTAGAGTTACGTCAAGCACTAATTTAGGAACACAGTCTGGGAGGACAAGGAAGAGAAAGCATAATAACTGCAACAGGAACGGAATTAGGGATCGAAAGAGCGTTTAATGAAATCGATCATGGCGAAGAGTGAAGGTATAGTGCTGAAAAGGAAGAAGATAAAATATAGAAACTATATTAAGCTTGATGGAGTATATCTGAGAAATTTACAGGTCATAAAATATCTTGAAAGAGTTATTGTGGATAAGGGCGGTAGCGGAGTAGATTAAATAAGAGGACAGCAGGGAGAGACGTTCTACATGTGCGCAAGATACTTTTTATGGAAAATAGAAGTGTCCTTGAAGTATAAGCTTATGTTTTATAGGAAAGAATAACTTTGTAACCGTAGTCACATATTCAGGAGAAACATGAACATTGTATGCATGAGAGACCAAGAAAGTGGAGATCATGGAGAGAATGCCAGCTATCTCAAGGATAAATAAGTTTTCCAGGGAAGAGTTGAGGTACATGAAATAATATAGGAAGCAAGGGTGGGATTGTATGGATACGTGATGAGGATGGAAAGGGAAATACTCCCAGGGAGAGTGACGGAGTTGAAGTATGTAACAAAAAAGACCGCTATAGGAGCAGATAACAGCAAGTGAACGAGGGAGAGGAGAATAATGGAAGCAAATAAAGGAGAGAGAATTATGAAAGAAAAAAGGATTATAGAGGCATTTTACGAAACTGACGCAAGTACAGGTTGGAAACAGTTGGTGATGATGATAATGTAAGGACACGTCACTTACCTCTATGTCCTCCTTGTACTTGAGTAGAGGTGCCTCCAAGATGTTCTTGAGACAGAATCCCTCGCTCTCCAACTCGAAGTTGTAGCAAGTGACTTCCATGATCCGCTGCCAATGACGGGGTTTCATTGCCTTGTTGGCCATCAGCTCGAGGAGCGGGCACATGTCGTTGAAATCGTCCACCGTCCTCTGCATCAGCAAACATATTGGTCTTCACAATGATTTGGATACGAGATTTGATAATTATTGTAGGTAACCAAATATTTGGATTCGAATTCATTAATTATTGTATTTGACTCAACTATAATTCTAACCATCACTGCTTTGTTCTGTTGTATTATTTAGGTCACTGGTGCAAGTTGTGTCAAAGTACGTTGACATACCATTCGGAAAGCCTCTTTTCCTATCATAATCTATTATATAGAAGGAGTCTTGTAGGAAAAAAATGCCTTTCAGAAAGTTCTTCGTAAGAAAATTGGAATATATCCCTTACCTTAAGGGCGTGGAAGGCGGGCCATTCCTTCAACCCTTTGGGCAGTTTCCTGCACCTGTTCTGGAACTCCATGAGCTCGTTGTTTATCTCCTCGATGTTGACCTCCCCCCAAGGTATGTCATAGTAGCTGCTGACACGGTCTATCACGTCATTGTACAGCTTGTACAGTTTCTGCAAGAGATTGAGCTCCTTGCGGATCTGCCCGAGTTCAGGGTAATCAGTCGTGGGTAGGCCAAACAGCTCCTCTCCGCTCTGGTAGGTCTGCAGCTTTCGCCACATCCCGTCGAAACGATTCTGTAGGTAGTTAGAAACACAGTTGCGTTATCATGTGCTATCAGTGCTCACACGGGCACGGAATGTCAGGTTCATCTAATATGGTTCACCTATGATAGGTGTACTAGGATTTTGTGTTTTTCCCAAAATCCTTTTATCACCCTACCTTAATGAAAACACAGGTACATTTCCTCTGAATTATACCTTTACAATTCCTACCCCATTAATATAAATGTGAACAATATGCAACAGTATGCTGGTAAGGGGAGCATTAGAATTCTTGGTTCAACAGTGTTACTTGTTATTTTATTGTTACGTTTAGCACTAGAGTTGCTTACGGCTTGATTTAGTGGGTAGGCATGGAGAAGTTAGTTTATAGAAAAATCATCAGCATTTGTCTGGATAGGGAATGGAAAATCATATCCCAGTGCACCTGAAAGAGATATGAACCTCAACCTCCCCGTTAACGGACAAAACCAGACATTACGAGACCAATGTCTTTGTATATCAATACGGGTCTGAGTGGTGAATCTACAGCTCTTGAATATATGTTCAAGACCTCACTTATTGAACGATTTTCAAAATTTAACATCAAATAGAAACGAATATCTAACTCACAATAAAATGTTTTTGCTTCATACATCTTTATTTTAGGTTTCCGACCTTCAAAAAAAACAACTAAATCCTTAGGAGAAGGTAAGCTAGTGCTTCATCACTCTTGACCCGGTGCTCACCTGGAACATGATGAGCCTGTCGGAGGCCTCCCTGGGCGTCAACCCCGGCATCATGGGCCCCGTTGTGCGATATTCGTGACAGTACTCGATGTTGTCCTGACGGAAGTTATCAAGGTTCTCCCTCAGATCGTCCTCGAAGTGTGGCTGCATAGTCAGCAAAAGGACGTTCACCTCCAAGGCACGCGCCTGGAGCCGCTGCCAGGTGTATCTCAGGTTGTCTACTTGTTCTAGGTCCTCCTTGTCGACCGCGAGGTCGTAGCGGGTTACGACGTTGAACGCCTCCTGCGGGGAACACAATGATAGGTTAATTTACACTTATATTATTTTCAATCACGTCTTATACCCATTCGGGCTGTATACGTACATATACATTTATTGGACCGGTGCCGTCACAATCCTTCATCCCCTTTACCCTTTTGGTTTGGAAGGTCATGGCGCAGCTATATGGCATGGTTAACCAACGAAGCTTTGTGATAATTTACAGACTGGCCGCAACCGGGGCGACAAAGAGGTGATTTGCGAGGGATCACTCGCTTACGATAAAAGTTGGGCCATATTAAGGAAACAGACTAGTCACAATATCTGCAACTCACCCTGTATAGACAATAAATCATGTTTTAAGTTGCAATGACTGTGTTTTAATCAGTCTCAAAGCTGGATTTTACTACAAACAGAAAGTCCACTATTAAAGAGTAAGCCCTAAGAGTGAGTCTCAATATAAACGTATGGAGTCTCATGGTCGACCCCCTGTACATTATATACGTTAGTAGAATAGGGAATAAAGGCACCTTTCTTGAAAAAACAACTAAACTACCAGGGGTGGGGAGATTGGGGCTGAGGATGCTGTACTGTAAATAGTAGTGGGAAGCAAGAGTAAGATGGTATGGCCATGTAATGAGGTTGTTGAAGTACATGAGATTGTAGAGGAAGTCAGTGTGTTTTGATATGGAATTAGGAAGAATGGCAAAATAAAAGAGGAATATAGAGGCATTTTACAAAACTGACCCGACCACAGACTGGAAATCGTTCCTGATGATGAGGATGACCTTGATCTATACCTCTATGGGTTCTATCTTCAGCTCCATGTCCACTTCCTGCTCTCTGATCTTCTTTAGGGTCTCCATGACTAGACGAACGTCATCTAGGTCCCTGATGGGACGCTCCAACTTCCTGTCCATCTCATTCATAACAGCGTACACGTAGTCCATCTCCCGGCGGTACTTCTTCTTGAGGACCTGCCCGATCCGGAACGTGCAGGCTCTGACCTCAGTCAGAAGACCAAACTTGAGGCGCTCTGAGGGGGAGAGCAGAGCACGGTTATATAATGGTCCAATCCATTAAACACTCCTTGGAAAGGGGATGGAAAAAACCCCAGTGACATATCACAGGTAAAAAAAAGCCTTAGTGCACCTAGCTGATTTTATAACCTTGACTTCCTCTTAAACTAAAATTCAGTCTATGACGAGTCTTATGTTTACCTGAGACCACGTGAACCCCGATGGTGTATTTTTTGTAGTGATGTGCTCGGACCATCTGCAACTGTTTTAATGAAACTGGGAAGAAAAAAGCTAGGTTTAAGAAAAAGTGCCTTTATAGAGATTTTGTTAGCCCTATTAAGAATCACAGTGTGAGAAAGTATCCGCCCAATGTTACAATCTCGAAGGCACCAAGCTTGCAATAGAAAGGATTGTTGATTACGGGGAGATCGGGGTTTGAATCTCGATCAAATGTACCTCGGGTTGTTTTTACTAAATGTTTTCACTCTATCCTTCCAAGCATTTTCCGTTACACTTCCTCTAAATGTAACTTTCTTCGTATCTCGCACCTTGGCTTAATTAGTTAATATGCCTATAGCCCACATGGGTATTAAGGTGCAGCACCATATATATATACCGTATATTTTTAAGTAACCACGGTGTCTTTGATTGTGATTCTAACCTAAGTCCTGGCTTCATGATCCAACCTTGCTGATAACAAACTGTTGACAAAGGAGTGGTGATTGTTCCTCTGTTTCGTACCTGTAGACAAGGCGAGACAGCAGCCAAAGGAGTGCATGTCGGGCTCAGTGGTCAGTTGGCCCTCCAATTCTCCGTGCCTCCTTAGCCAACTTTCAAAGTCCGAGAGGCTCGCGTTCATCATATCCCTTTTTCCTTGCTCGTTCTTCCACAGGAAATTGTAGGGCTTCCATCTCTCCATGAACCTCTCCAACTCCTGTGAGATAAACATCGTGGTCACATTATCTTATAGCCACTGTAACAAGACACTGACCTCCAGGTTAATTCAAGTATGGTCCCAGAGGTCACATCATCTTATAAACACTATAAAAATATATGGCTCCAGATTAATTCAAGTAGAGGTCATATCATCTTATAATCACTATAACAACTACAATTTAATTCAAGTAGAGGTCACGCCATCTTATAGACACTATAAAACATAAATGGTTCCAGAATAATTCAAATCATCTTATAACCACTGTAAATAAATACTGACCTCCATGTTAATTCAAGTAGAGGTAATGTCATCTTATAACCACTATAAAAAGATATTTACCTCCAAGTTAATTCAATTAAAGATCACGCCTTTTACTCCGTCTTATAACCACTATAACAATATAAATGGCTCCAGATTTATTCAAGTATGGGCATATATGTCAAGTCATCTAATAATCACTTTAACTAAATACTAACCTCCAGGTTAATTATAAAGTAGAGATAACATCATCTTATAACAAGGACTCCAGGTTAATTATAAAGTAGAGGTAACGTCATCTTATAACCACTGTAACAAGATACTGAGCCGCAGGTCAATTCAAGAAGAGAGCATGCCATCTTATAACCACTGTAACAATACAGTATAACGCAACAGCGGAAAACGCGGTCTTCACTCACCAACTTGATGTCCTGAGTACACATCGACAGTAGTGAAAGCGTCTTCATCACCTCCTTGTTCTCCATGACGAAGCTGTAGAAATTCCTCTGCTGGGTTGGGAAACTGGGCCGCTGCTCAGACGCCAGCCTGTATAGGCGTCTCCTCCTGGCCTTGGCGTCCTCAACGCCCCTAGCGGCGCCCTGCTCCAGGCGGGAAACTACGTCAAGAAGCGCCTGAGACTGGCGTCCGGCCAGCTTCTTCCAGCCCGGTAGCCTCTGCTTGCCCGAAGGGGTGTCGTGGAGATGAGGGTTTATGGGTAAGTTCGGAATAGATACAGAGATGCGCGGGTTGAGCCGGAGTTGAGGCGAGAAGTGTGTGGGTTAGCTCGGAATTGAGACAGGAGGTGTGAGGATTATGTCGGAGTTGAAACAAGAGGTGTGTGGGTCGAGACGTAGTTGATACAGAGACAGAAGGACCAAGTGGGGGGGAGAATAGAGAAAGAGAAACAAATTATAAGGAACAGTCATGTGGGAAAGTCGGCAGGTGACGAAGCCGAAATGATTTGGAAAAGAGACAGTTAGAATAAGTGGGTTTGAAACAAAGGTGGCGAGACAAAAGACAAGGTGACATTTAGTTGACACATTTCCGCACGTAGACATGCACACACATGTAGAGGAGGTGGGAATAAGAGAGAAAGACAGAAAAAAACCCATCAAACAACGAATACTTATAATAGCAAAAGTACACTTAAAGCTAATTAATTTAGTTAAGGTAACAATCGTGAGATATAAATTAGAAAAAGAGCTCATGCTTAAAAGAATATGTATGACACGAATATATTTAAAATTATGTAATTTTATGAATATGTATATAGCAAAGTGTTTTTTTATTCAAGTTATAATAATGCTTTACTATAAGAGTCTCTAATTAATCCTGTAGAGTAATCCTCCCAACGTATGTGACATCTACCACTTTGGCAATATGAGAGAGGAAGTGCAGCCAGCTACTGAGGGCTGGATTACTAGCAACCCAGCAGGATTCGGCGGAAATGGCGAAGGCCCTGGACACTCAATTAAAATGATAATCACTTATTAAACAGTACGTCAACCTCTCTTGGGTGAGGGTTCAGTTGCCTGATTGTCACACTGAGAGAACCTGAGGCCAATATAGCACGGAAGAAAAAGATAATCCCGCTGGCAGCTGCTGAGTAAGATAGACTGTTCTTTGTGAAATTCGGAAGCTAGTGGTTTGTGACAAGTTGGTTCCACATAAGAGACAATTTAAAAGACAGCGGTACTGTCAGCACCACTGGTTAAGTGTCCCATAAATGCTGATTCACACCTTCATCGAAAAACAAGCACAGAAAAGAAAGGTGGTAACGTGACGAGCTTCAAGCCACTCACAAGATATATCTCGTCGGCGCGAGATGTTCTGTCAAAATTCAACTCATCACTAAAGTGCATTCACCACCAAGGTTTACTTGGATGGCAGCGCAAAAGTTACTAGAAATAGTCCCTAATTGATCCGTACGTCAATAGCTGACATCTGTAACTTTGAATAGATGTAATGAAAACATATGGTAAGGTATGAATTTAATAGTTTTATTATTTAGCACTGTGTCTTACTACCCGTTCGAGCTATACGCTTAAGTACTAATTACGCTAATGGATTAGGGGTTGAAAACGTTAAATTTAGAGGAATTGAACCCACATATGCGTGGAAAACAATTTTTGAAAAACCACCCCCAGTTCACCCGAACGAGACTTGAACCTCATTACAATACAATATGTGAATTGCTGCACCACTCACACATATTATGTTCTTTATTATCACTGAATGTGTGAATCAAACTTAAAGCAGTTAGGTATTCTGTTCTCTATTCTCACTGAACGTGTGAATCAAACTTAAAGCAGTTAGGGATTCTGTTCTTTTATTCTCACTGAACGTGTGAATCAAACTTAAAGCAGTTAGGTATTCTGTTCTCTATTCTCACTGAACGTGTGAATCAAACTTAAAGCAGTTAGGGATTAATTTGGGTCGACCTACTGGTGAAAAATAAGGTCCCGTTTGTCTAGTAGTATTCTCGTAACTCACTACACCTCCTTGTCCCATACACCTTTGTAACCTTTCATTACTGTAATATTTTCCAAAGTTGTACTCTATACTACAGGCAGTGGCGTAACACCCAGGCCCATATGGCCTGCAATGCGGAGTACTCCAATGGTATAAGGGGGCCCACGAAAGGGAACTTTAAATTACTATAAATTTGGTGGAAATAATTGTAATCAAATAACTTATGTCCTAATTATTGACAATTTAGATAGTTGAATAAGTTTATCATAAAGTATTGTAAATTATAACAAAGCAATAGCATTATTTCAATTATTTCATTCGGTTTCAAATAGCGCAATTTTTTTATTTAATTTTTACCTTTATGCAGTCAATCTGACTGAATGATGACGTTCCCAACACAAAAACGAGGCTAAAACAGTCATTAAAAGGTATTATTACTAAACTAGTAATTATTTAGGACTATAAATTATTTCTTATAACATTTATTAAGATGTTATCTGACTTCGAAAAGGGGGCCCAAAAATAAATCTTGTGGAGGGGGGGAGGGAAGCTTAATATGTTACGCCACTGACTACAGGAGGGAAATAAAGCACTACTAACTACAATATATTTTAATCGTTCTCTGGCGAAAGAGCCTCAGATATGAAATCCACCTTTGTGAAGATTGTTCTATCGTTTCATATTGGACCTCAGTCACAATACTACAGATGTATTTACAAAGCAGTGAATCAACAGTAGTGATATTTGCAGAAAGTCATCGACTGAAGCCCTTTCTGCAAGGAATTATAGAAACTATTTTTTTGCGACCAAATATGTCATAACAGTTTGTAAATACAACAATAATTAACTCTATTTTAATATAGAGCCTTTTTTTATCTTAGAAGGTCACATGAATACCTTGGTGGGTTCCACCATGGTATAGATCATAAGATAGAGCAATAGTATAGTCAGCCAAGGTAAGCTGAGAATATACTTAAATGAATCACATGTGTCGAAAGGCTGTAGTTTAGCTTGAATATGAAATTATCAAAATTAAAAAGGGCACAATATAAAACTACAATACTGTAAGAAAAAGCAAACTAGTTTGGAGTGCGGTTTAGCGCCAGTACAACGGCTAATTTAATTTTAACATAAACACAAAAATCAGAATCCGGCCCGTTAATTCACCACTCATTGCTTAGTATCACGATAAAAATTAACGTTCACTTAATGTAAAGAAACTGATGTGTGATCAGGATTAATGTAACGTAACAAATGGAGCAAAACGCATAGAATAAATTTGGAATAAATGAAACCCAAGCATTTAGGGCTGATTAGGCTGCAAGTACTGGCAATATAAGATTCAATGTATATACAAATTAAAGTTTAACACGAGGCTAGGACATTTTAGAGTTTGCATACGTGGACAAACGATACCGAAGAAGTCATTTGCACACATGAACAAAAAAGTGAGTATTAAATAGCCCTGTTGGCCTCACTCGCAACATGAGTGGCTGACAGGAAAACGTGGTAGTATTTCCCTTAACGATCACGTAACATGAAAGTTCTCCACTGGAAAACTCTTAAGTTAAGTGAGCATTGAGTGAACATTAAGTTTATCGTGATCCCGGCATTAGAAAACATAATATAGCCATTGTTTGAAAACAACTTAGAGTCTCATTTAACATTAATTCAGAATATTAAGCGATTCTGTAAGGGATTTCTTTAAGAGGGGTGTAAAAGGAAACGCGATTTTAGATCCGTATTTTTGCAGTTATTATAATAAATCCAGTTGTTGACCAAATAAATAAATATGTAACAAGTTTTTATCTCCTAAATATACCATTTTTAGTCTCTCAACCAGGGGCGGCTCGTCCCTAAGGCACGGAGGTGCGCGCCCCCCATCCCCAAGAATCCCCAGATCCTTTTAAAGTTATTATTCGCACTCTCACGACAATTTTAACTTGACATAATAGTTTAAAGAAAAATATGTTTTTTGGTTTAAGTAATAGCAGGCAATGTTTTTAAAATTGCATGCGGTCGGGCGCGAGGCGGTCAGCGCCTGACATTGTGAAACCAAACCTTCCCACCCCTTCTCCTCTTGTCTTCAAATGGCATGCAGTCAGGCGCGCGACGGTCAGCGCCTGACGTTGTGAAACCAAACCTTCCCTCCCCTTAACCCACTGGCACCATCCTGCTATAGCTATCTAGCATTGTTTATTCTTTTTGAAGGCGCACTCCTTTACGCGCCCTAAGGTTGAAACCTTGTGAAATGTGTATAGCGTGAACCAGCAATAGTTGTTGTCAGTCATCCTTGCGTGCTCCTGCATCTTGAGGATGTGTGTGGCGTGTGTGTTTATAATAATATTATGTAGGGTTATTTTAGGATAATGTTTATTTGGGTTATATGTTTTAATATTTTTTGTAACTAGACTTAATATCAATAGTTCATTCAGGCGCTTAAGACAACGAATATTGCAAGATTAACTCTTGATAAAAAAAAAGAGAATTTAAACATTAGGTAGGCCAAGTCCTGAATTTTGTATGGAACAAAGTGAAAACATACATATCTATATATTTATGCACATTACACAGCTACACAGTTTCTACAACACATCCACGTCCTTTGGGGAGAGTTTATTATTTTTATCTTTGCATTTTGTTTGTGATATTAATTTTTGAGTTCAACTAAATGAATATTTAGCAAAACATGTTTCGAAATTTGTGTCTTCTTTTAAATATTTTATTTAGAAATAACTTATAAATTAAACAGGCTGCGCCCTCCAGCTTCTAAAGTGACGAGCCGCCACTGCTCTCAACGATAATGAGTGGAATTATTAGCGACTCGGGACTGTGCAATATAGTAAACTACAAACTAATCTCAACTACTCAACGATCATTCCCACGGCTGAGGACAGCCATCATGCACAATAAGCCACAAAAATAAAGGCAAATATATATTTTTGGAAAGAAATCTAAAGAAGAAATAAATTAAATTTAAATATTAATTCGTAGAGAGGAGAAAGAATTTCAAGAACATTCATTCAGTCACAAGTCAAAAAAAGTTTACCAAAAAAAGAGGTATGATAAGAAGTCGCACTTTAATGAAAGAAACAAGATATTGTGGATTTTTTTTTTTCGAGAGAAGGATTTGGTTTAATGGGACACTTACGTTTTATTCAGGCAAGCAGAGAACTATTTAAGGTCACTTATTCAAACTACTTGGATTCTTCTTCAGTGTAAACAAAAGATGTTGCATCATTTTCAAATAAGGTTGATATAAAATTTGAAGTTAGTTTGAAAAATATCGGTTCATTCCAATATTTGTGGTGCTATCCACAAGATATTGGAATAATTTACCAACTACACTATAAACTATAATCAGTTTAAAAAACAAAGTTTTAGTAATTATTTCAAGCAACTACAATTTAAAAAAGGTAAAAAACTTATATTACTTATTTTTGTTAACTATGCCAATTTTTTAAAAGTATTTTTAGAGGTAGCTCGAGGGTTGTTGCCGAGACTAGTTTCATTTGATATGACTATAGCCACCAATCGTAAGGGACCCGAGCATATTGCCCCCGCCCCCCCAAAAAAAAGTTCAAGAGGGTATGGCACCTCCCTCCCACCCTAAATTGATGAATAAAAAAGTACAAGAAATACAGACTTAGCTTAAAGTAAAGAAATTTAATATCCCTGCCCTAGATTGGGATGTTTATTTAAAACTAACATAACATTGTTGAACCGGAGCAAGCCACCCTGCCCGTTTCTGGGGCCACGTGGATTAAAACATCGGGTACCTGTGCTAGAGGACAATCGTCGTGCCCAGGGTACCGGGCACTAACAGACAGAAACTAATTAATAAAATGGATTATTTTGACAAAACCAAATCAGTATCGACTGAGAATCTTCACTTATGTTCACTTAAATTATGAAATTAATTTCTCACTTTTAATTTGGTGTGATAAATTAATTTCATAATTTAAGTGAACATTTTAAAGAAGACAATGACGAGGAAATATTATTATACATATATATTTCATCGATATCTTGAAAACTACGAAGAAAAGGGTCGGCAGCGTTGCATCTGTGGTTGATTTTCTTAAGAAAGCCCGCAACTGAAGGACATGTTTCCAGAGCTGGTGAAGTTGATACGACTCCTCCTGAAGATTCCGGTGTCAAGTTACTCAGTAGAGAGATCATTTTCAAGCACGAGAAAACTGAAAACCTACCTGAGATTAATACTGGTCTAAAAACACCTGAACCATTCTGCTATTCTGTTTACCTAGAGTAGACTAACTCTTTAAACATGGACTCTATAGCTAATTGATTCATATCACTGACAGTTTATCAACCACACGCACAGTAATGCAACGAACAAATGCATACTTAACTGTACAGTCTCATCGAGCATTGCTTGTCTTGGCAACAACCCACGGGTAATTATTGATATTTTTTATAATCCATATAAAAATGATGTTTATTTTTTTATAATCCATGTCAAACTGTTTAGTTTCTTAATTTTAATTGATAGTAGTACTACTAGTATTCTTTAGTTTAACAATAACCAAATCAAACTTTCTAATCAAAATAGCCTTTTATTTGTTATCTAAATCTAGAGTTCAACTTTACCTTTAATAATTCTTTATCCAATGAATTTATCAACTGATATGACACTTCCATTATTCGAAGATGCTTTAGAATCGCAATATTACCTCCATGTGATACATATTTTGTTACTGATCAATGATGTGGAAACAAGTAAGGTAGGGCCTACACACTGACTTTAGTAATAAGTCCGTTCTTAAAGACCTTTTATCCTACCAAAATACTATTCTACTGAAGGATTCTGGTACGAAATAAGGCCTTCCATAATGGGCTTCTTACCAAAATCAAATTAAATAATTAACTAATGTACCAGCATTTGCGCGGAGGAAAGTGGGGAGACTATTTTGTTAAAACCTCTCTCATTGTACCCAACCAAGATTCTAATCCCGATATTCCCATCATCAGCAGTCACTCTATAACTAAAGTGGCGTCATAGACCGTTCTACCACTGAAACTGGATGTAGGCTGTTTTAATCCACCCCTGATATTTAGGTGGCATTGTAATAAGGCCCTCTCAGCTCATTTGTTTTTTACTCATATGTTCCTGTTATATATATACTTACATTTGATAAGAACTGAGTGTACAAGAATAATAAATTAGGTAACACCCGCAAGATCCAAAATTATCTGTTGTCGAGGTGGGTGCTATGGCTGAGCTACGTCAGTAACCATCCCATCAATTCCCGAGCTCTATATTCAAACATTCTTCGCGGGGATCACCTGCGTGTTCTTGCCGCCAGTCCACTGGCCCACGCCTTTGGCCACCCCTGCTATGTTCTTCCCGGCGGCTACCAAGGCCTCCTGAACCTCGTCCATGCTGGGACGGACGACCACTCGGGGTATCATAAGGGTAGCGTGCAGCAGGAACACCGGTTTGCTGTCCTTGAACCCTGAGATGGGGGGTAAAAGATGATACTAGAGGTGAGGAGGCTAGATGAAGTCAGACGCTCTCTTTCCTCCTAGTCAGCCCTTGAGATACCATCTCCTGCATGTATGCCATGTCTAATTTAACAAGGACATACTATCTCCTGCATATCTTTATTATGTATATTCTAACAAGGATATACCATCTCCTGCATGTCTGTATCATGTCCACTTTAACCAGGAAATACCCTCTGCTACATGTCTGTATCATGTCTACTCTAACAAATACATACTATCTCCTGCATGTCTGTATCATGTCTGTGTCGTGTCTACACTAACAAGGACATACTATCAACTACATGTTTTAATCATGTCCACTCCACACAGGACACTAACCAGGATCAATGTCAGCACTGAATCTCCTCCTCAGACAATCCAGGGATTGCCTCGTGACCCTGATCAGGACATCCACGACCTTGCGGCTGTAGTAACGCCTCATCTCTGCCACAGCATTGCGGACCATCTCTTGCATGGCCTTGCTGAGTCCACCACCGGTGCACAGCAGTTTGTGGGGGTTGTCGAAACAGTCCCACACGACGCTCCAGTCCTGCTGTTGAGAGGACGCTACGTCCACGGCTGAGTTGTCTCCTTGACCTTCGCCTTCCACCGCGTCGTCTGTAAATCAGAGGCTCGTTCTCCAATAACATCTCTTATTACCAATGGGAGAGTGAAACACGTTTGAGAGGGTGGCTTTTCCCTATAAGTCAAAACGGGTATATTAGAGGAACAAGGATACAAAGGGACAAAGAGACAGAGGGATAACTAGACCGATTATAGATAGACAGACGGAGGGACAGATAGAAATAAAGATCAGATAGAGAGAGGGGTCAGTAGACACACAGAGAGGACAGGTAGACGGGCAAACAGAGGGTTTGACAAATAGAAGTGCAGTTGGACAGACAGACTGGATAACGAGCTGACTGAACAGCTTTAAAAACAGACAGGTTCGAAGCACATAAGTCATCAAGATCCAACATAGTATCGGGATGGAAAATGTTCACCATTACAATATTTTTTCTATAAAAGAAAACAATATTAGATCTTATAAAAGGTTTCCATACCCTCCATCAAGAAATCGAAATCGTCCGTCTCTTGGTTGGCTTTGAAGGCCTGAGCAGCTTTCCTGACGAGTTCCAAAACCTCTTCCACGGCCTCCTCCACCATGAGACTCTTCCTGTTCAACTCCTGAAGGAATCATGAGAGATTGTCAGAAACGGAGAGGATGGACCAATTTGTAGCCTTTCTTTAGTGCCAGTATTATAATCAGATATTGTCATACGTCATACTACAATCTAATGTCCTGGAATGTTGCCAGTATAAGCAGAGTTTGTTAAAACTGTATCTGTGATATTCTCTAACCCTCTGTCCCCATTTGACCAATCATGCATAGGCTCTTTTCAAGTATATTGATTGCATTTCGATATATTATTATTGCTATTTTATAGGTATCGATAATATATTAATGTTACATTTGAAGATAGCATAACTTTTATGAATACGTGAAAATAGACTAGTATTTTTTTCTGTTAGATTAAACCCTTCCTGTTATAATTGGTCTGTACTGTACATCTGACCATCCCATAGAACTTTGATAACATCATTATTATATTTTTTAAA
Source organism: Timema douglasi (assembly GCA_901482245.1). Taxonomy (NCBI): domain Eukaryota; kingdom Metazoa; phylum Arthropoda; class Insecta; order Phasmatodea; family Timematidae; genus Timema; species Timema douglasi. Next base: position 433,708 of record CABEEJ010000019.1, on the reverse strand, counting down.
TCTCGAATCTGAAATTTTGTTGAATTCGTAAACACACTAAATATATTTTCTTACGTCACACTGGGTTCTTTAAGAGTTAAACACTTCTTGTATTCGATCTATTTACTGACCACAGCGGCGCAGAGACAAGTGTCCTCTGTGCGTTCTAGGAACTCTTCCACGGTCCAAGGTTCGTCTATCGGAAGGGCCTGAAGAGTCACTTTCTGCATTCCTGTCAGTACTTGAAGGATGCGGTTAGCGTACACGTCATGAACTCTGCCGGCAAAAAAAAACTACTACAAAGGAAGAATTGCCTTAACTACGGGACGAATTATGGATATATCATCAGGGTTATAGAATAGGCGATTCCCAAGAACAGGTGGGATTTTTCAACTGTGTTTGATTCAATTAAAATATATATTCAGATACGTGTACAAATTTAATTTTCACTTTCATAAATAACAAATTATTTAAACATATATTTATGCACCCCGTCTTACTACTCGTCCATAATATCCGCAGTTTATTACACTATTGTGTTAGGGATGAACAAGGTAGAATTTATACTAAACTGGCCTGCATTTGCGTGGTGGAATAATGTAAAATCACTTAGGTAAAATCAACATCAGTACACCCGGACTGTATTCGAGCCCCGATCTCCCCATCATCGGCAGTCTTGTCTATTACGAGAGTGACACCTATAGACCATTCAACCACTCAAAAATTCAATCGTGTTCTATTCATCTCTAAAATAAACGCAAGTTCTTCCTCTCTGAAAACCAATAACCTTTCACACCTTGTGACGAGCACGTCAAAGTCCTTGATGGCCTCGGTGGTGTTGTGACAGAAGTTCTTCCACTCCCGGTTGGTCCAAGTGATGCTGTTGAGACCAGGAGACAACATGGCCACCAGCCGCACCAGCTGAGGCAGGAACAGAGGTCTTACCTCGAGCTTCACTCTACGCACCGTACCAAGAAACTGGTTCAACAGTATCTGAAAAACATCACCAAAAAAAAGGGTCAGTTACTTAGTGTCGAGGAAAGGGGAGACGGGGGACACCTTTGTTTTACTTTCTCATTGCCTACTTCGGTGGTCGAATGGTCCAAGGCTCCACCCTCACAATAGAATGGACTGTCTTTGACGGAGAGATTGGTATTCGAATCCCGGTAGGATGTACTGAGGGTCGTTTTCCTTAAATGCGTTTCCACTATCTTTCTCTCCAAACCCTAAACTAAACTAAGGTTTGTTTGGGGTCGATTTTTTGGGAGGGGTTGTTGCTGGGGGTCCATTGTGGACTTGGCCCTCATGCGTGTTGTGGTTCGAGTCCCAGGAAGTATGTCAGAACCTTGGATGTGGGCTTCTCCAAACAGACTGATCACGTCAGGGTGGAGGGTTATCCTCGTTATTCACACATTAACAAAAATGTGTGTTGGCACACAATGATTTGCAACACAAACTAGAAACTGTTCTATGAATTCCCCAGTTACCTGCAGAGAATCACTGACGACGGTAAAGTAATCCCTCTTGGCTAGAAGGGTGCGGGTCACCACGGGTATAGGCAACCCCATCTTGGCCAGGCAGTCAGCTTCCCTAATCAGCAACCTGATCCGATCATCCAGATTGACCTTGAGACGGCCAGACTCCTCGCAGATCAACAAGAGCTTGCGACTAAGACACTCGTCCACCAGCCATACCTGGGTGAGGTCAGCTGATTTGTTTTGTGTGTATTTAACCGAACAGCGGACGACCTAAACTAGCTTCGTTCTAGAGTAAAATTCCTGGTCTCCTGGCAGTTAATTCATTGCTGTTAAAAGGGTAACTTCCAATCCTACCCGTGATTCTCTTTTTTCACCCATCTCGGTAAATGAACCACGAGACCCTTTATTCAGTAGAGAGACGCGTGACCGACTGATCTAAGGTATCGGACTATCAGGGGTGAAGTTAAGTCCCTATTTAACTTTAGTCAGTGGTGGGGAACCCTAGATGTGTTGAGGGGGAGGGGACATTTAATAAAAAGGGGACTTTTGAGAGGCTTGACACCCCTAAACCAAAGAGAGATTTAAGGAGCCTATCCAGATATATCTTTAGAATTTGGATTCATCTAGAAGATATTTTCGTTTAATGTAAGGTCATCTTTCAGTTTCATATTCTTTAAAATCAAAGGAGAGTGAAATAAAACTAGAGGAGGCAAATTCTTTCCGGGGTTAGGGTATTCGGTGATGAGTTAGTGAGACAGGGCTTTCCTAAAATATATAAAGCCCTGACTCACTGACTCATCACCGTATCTCCCGAACTCCCAGACCCTTGAAATTTTGGCAGGGGGTTTTCTTTCAGGCCCTAGGTATTTGACAAGAAGGGGTTTTGTTAAATTCAAGCATCAAGGGGATTAAACGGGTGCTGGAACATTGGGTCTGTCAAAAAAAAATTGATATATAAGCTTGAAAGCTGAAATTTGGCATAAAGGTAGAGGGATTGCCCCATATAACCAGAAAATTTTAAAAATATGGATCTAAGAAATGCGGAGTCTATAATAAGAAAAAAAAAACTTTTAAGACGAGGGATGAATTTAAAATTTGGCAGACAGGTAGAGAGACAATTCCAGATAACCGAGTAAATCTTAGAATTTGTAATTTCGAAGAGTGAATTAAAGAAAAGGTTTTGGTGGAGAGGGGGGATCCAAATTTCAAGATTTCGAGATTTCAAAATTTAAAAAAAAAAGAGTTAATAACTAAATCATATTGCAGTAGAAAACTAATATTCGGCAGGCAAATGACCATTACAGACTTAATATTTTTAATGGAATGAATAGGGGAGGGAGGAGAGTTAGGTAAAAACAGTGGCCCATTCTCTGGGTATGCTAGTCCTGCGCTGCATACCCATAATGATATGGACTAGTTTTTTGTTTAATTCAATGCTGTCTGTGTGAACTGTGTAAACACTAATGTTTAAATTGTTAATAAATATACATGTAATTAATTATTAATTTTTTAAACTAATATTGGTTCATATTCCAAGAATACTGTGTTTTAAGTAATTCTTCTTCCAAAAAGTTCTACTTAGCACAATAGGAAACCCAGGGTTTGCTACTTGAAACACAAGGCAAGCTAGGGAGGTTCTAATGACCTTGCCCAATGTCTAGGGGGTTGCAACACATTCCTTTCCGCTCGCCCATAAGTAATTGGCCAATGAGCTCGGGTTTTTACACCCCAGGTCATGCTGTTCCTGTGAAGCAAGTTAAGCATTGTGCCAACTATTGTAAAAAGATTCAAGATCACAATGTTTATTTATTAAGCTAATTTAGTGTAATTTAAGTAAATTACATAATATATATATATATATATATATATGAAATAAAGTGCATGGAGCAAAAACAATTGGTAATAAATAAAATGATAGAATATTAGGAAAATGGTAGAGCACGAATAAAAGTAAAAACACTAACACATTTCTCTTTTTTCTTTAGTAGAAAGGATCGTGGAGTTTTAATAGTGTTCTTTTAGATTTTGTTTTACATTAATGACTTATTAGTCATTGTGATTTTTTATAATTATACATCAAAGAATCCCAAAAGTCAGGAGTGTGATTTCACCATTTCAAGATGATTTAGAAGGAAGAGGTAAAATAAAATATATTTTCTTATAATTTACTTAATCAGTGGCGCACCCAGTCATTTACTTTGGGGGGAGGCATTCAATCAAGGCTGTAGCAAGAATAACATTTTGATGGAGAGAGCGGGTTTGGGGTTTTACAGCCTCCTAAGCCCTGAAGGCCGAGAATATTTATAAATATTAAAAGCTTTTATAATTCATTTTGAGTAATTTTATAGTAATTAAGAGATTTAAATAATGCAAATAGTATCGAAGCTATTATTTATATGTTTTTTCAATTGTTAATTTTGTGTGTAATGGTAAATATTTTGAATATTAGGCTTAAGTCTAAAGCCTGGTCTTAAAATGCAGCATATACATTCGACACATTTTCAATGCTAAATATTTTAGTTATACTTAATATTATTTAAATTTCTATAAACAATATTTGTGGTGTTGGGGAAATAGGGGGAAGGGGGTCAAATACCCTGTTTGCCCCTCCCCCCCTTGGGTGCACCACTGCTTACAGAAAAATATATGTGTAAATATCTTAGCAATAAACCAATGACGTAGCGATAGAGTATTAATAGTCCGAGATAATCTCCCCTTTGTTAGTCAGAGTTTACGCATCTAAATAGCTTCTGGAGCATAAATTCTCAAGTTGGGAGACTCGTTTGTTTCCAAGCAGCATTGTGTGAGAGGTTTGATTCCCGGCACGTCCAGATTATCTGGAAAGCAGTGGGTCTGGAACGGGTTAGATTCAGCCTAGAGTGGATAAATAAGGAGCTACTCGAATAAAGTAGTAGTGGCTCCGGTATGGAAAGCTAAGCTTAATGGCTGGAGTCATCGTTGTGCTGACCACATGACACCCTCTATCCGCAAGAGTTGGCACTAATTCGCCAAACAGTTTGGTAGCCACTCGGTAGGTATAGCCTGAATGCGGGCTGACACCATGGACTTACTTTTATTACATTTTGAGTGGATGATAATCATCGTTATGGATAAATAAAAGCAGAGAGAATATGGGAGTGGAAGAAGGGGGGGGGGGCTCAAAATTTCCTAAAATAGCATACAGTTAAAGGTAATTAATAAATGTTCGAGGACAACTGTTCTATATGAACACATCTTCAAATATATCCCTTGAAATAATCCCTTGACGTACTTGGACAATGGTGGTTGAGGGTCCTCGGACCCCAAATCTCCGTTGCAACTTATAGAATACAGCATACCTATTATTTTTTCTCAGAATACGCCACTGGATAAAAAAAAATACCTTGTAGGTGAGGCAGAAAAATGTAATTTGTTAGGTATGTATAGAAATAACCGTGATCACGAAATATTTTTTTAATATCTAGTATAAAGAAAAGGGTCTGGTGAAAAGGGCTGTTTCAAAATTCCCAAAACTAAAATAATAAATTTATTTTTAGTGTTGTAGATGATTGGAGCTTGTAAGATGGGTATAAGAACCACCCCAAACAAACATTAAGACTGATCCTTTAATTTCAAAATAAAGACGCTGTAAACAAGGAAGGGGGACTCCGTCAATATTACTAAAACCAATATAAGAAACACTTTTTGGTGGGATATAAACTAATATTTCGGCATAAAAGTCAATAGACATTTCCGGAGAGACGAAAAACTCCTGAAAATATCGAATTTCAAAATTTAATCCCGAGAAATGTGAGAGCATGAAATTGATATATCTATTATCAGAATAGTCGTGTTGAGCTCGACTGCCGAGGACGGGGAGATCGAGGTTCGAATCTCGGTCGGGTGAACTGGGGGTGGTTTTTCCTAAATGGTTTTCCACTCTCCCTCCACGCAAATAGGGGTTCACTTCTTATAATTCAACCTTCCTAATTCCTAATCCATTAGTTTAATTAGTACTTAAAGCGTATAACCCGAACGGGTAGTAAGACGCGATGCTAAATAATAAAAAAATAAAATACTTTCAGAAAACCACTTTTCTTTGTGGTTTTTACACCTTTTAGGCTTTATATCCTTTTTACCTTTAATTACCTTAGATTAAAATAAGATTAGATTTAATTTTTAACCTTTTTGATTGTTTCTCCCTAAAATATTATTCCCGGTCAAAGTCGAGTACTTCCTTCCAGTTCGTTTCATAAGGTTGTTTCCCACTCTGTGTGAAAATGAATGCTGGTACATTTATCTGAAGTTCAAAACCTTCGTTCTGCTCCAAATAAAGGTACAGGTCGTTGGTACATTCTAATTTCCATAGGAAGGTATTTATTCGAGAGTTTTAAAATGCACTCGATCATGTGAACTGGAACTGTTTTTTTTTTATTATGGATATTATAAATCCCTATAAAATAAATATATTAATATAGTTAAATGTTGTCAATGTTGACACAAACATGTTTGTATTTTCTAGAAACTCCTTCCTATGGAGATTAAACTACAACCTTTACCGACAAGTATAAGGACTACCACTGACGTTCTGATTCATCCAAGCGTCCTTCATCTCTGCCTCGTAGGCGATCAGAGCGTTGCCGACGATGTTGTACCGCCTCAGGAGCTCCGCTGTGGTGGGTAGGGTCTTGAGCACCGGATGAGAGGTGGCGCTCTTCACCAGCTCGTCCAGATGACTGTGGAGTGATCTGGCCCACTTGATACGACCTAGGACAACGGGACATGATGACTCTGAGGGTTTGGTCTCATGTCTGCCGTTCTACTGCAGTAAGTTACTTCGGAAGCACTCAGAAACACTCCAAAATAGACATCCCTCGATTAAAAACAAGTGCATATGGTACTGGACTAGCCTGTGTTAAGGTACGCACTCAGGGCCATTTTAAGAAAATGTGAGGGCCCCCCCCCCCCC
>CABEEJ010000019.1:396947-427285 GCA_901482245.1 Timema douglasi | reverse complement strand
CCCCCCCCCCCCTATTTGTACGGCAATTTTTCAATTTTATCTCTACCGTTATATGTACTCGATACTTATGTTACTTAAGTGTGTGCATCACATGTCCATCAACTTTGTGATACAGTCGGTTCAAAATTGTAAATTTAAATGAACACTATTGCACGTTGATCAACTCTGATTAAACATTAATGGAGGTAAAGAGTTAATAGAAGTTCCTAATACTAAACATTGTTGTAATATTAAACTATATTTGTATAAAAACCGCAATGAAAAGGCCGTTTTTGACAATTTTGGAGTAGCTTCACAGTTAAGCATTGTGCACAAATCATTATTCTGTCATGATAGGGACATACTGTAATCATTAACATGAAACCATATCGCTTAGTCCTCCATCATCTCTGCGAAAAATTTCAAGTAATCATTCAAATACGAATGCACTGCACAAATTTCTGGAATGTATTGGTATTTTCTTTTCTCCCTGACCTCGTGCGAGCCGGGAGCTGAGTTGGGCCTGCTATGATGAACGCTCTAATTTCTCATGTTTTATGGAATATTGATCAACCCATTAAATGACTGTACTTTATTAAATGCAAACGATCAATCCAATTAAGTTAACAAAAGTAAATTCCTCTTTTTACCATTGCACTGTTAGTTTTCTGTAGACCGACAGCGGTAGCACAATGGTGGTGTATTCTACTGTATTGCAGCACATTACTCGAATAAAGCAAATCTTAAATTACATAAAGTTAGGGTTTTCAGAAATCTGGAATGGAATACTGTCAATAAGTGAATAGTATACTATTTGATGCAAAATTTAGAATAATAACTATAATTGAATTTAACTCTATAAGGAAAACCTCTTTCACTTTATGTGGTAATTGTATTATATTTGGAAGAAGGTATAGGAAAGGTGGATAGAAACATATAAAAGGGGGACAAACACAATATGGCCTATAAAATGAAAAGAAGAACACAGTTCACACTTTACACTGCTGCCAATGGACAAAGAGGTAATGGATGTCTCTTAAAGAAAATTGATCGTCACCGCCCAATCCCCCGACCTAGGTTTCATTCTATCGGAACTCATCAGGGAGGAGTGTGAAACGCGCAACGCAACTTCCNAAAAAAAAAAAGAAGAGAAAAAGGAAAATGGTAAAGAATGATAGGACCATGTAAAAGGTATAACAATAACAATAAATAACAAACTGTATTTTTTGGTTTTCTCTTTTAGAAGTTGCGTTGCGTGTTTCACACTCCTCCCTGATGAGTTCCGATAGAATTAAACCTAGGTCGGGGGATTGGGCGGTGACGATCAATTTTCTTTAAGAGACATCCATTATATCTTTATCCATTGGCAGCAGTGTAAAGTGTGAACTGTGTTCTTCTTTTCATTGTAAAGGCCATATTGTGTTTGTCCCCCTTTTATATGTTTCTATCCACCTTTCCTATACCTTCTTCCAAATATAATATAATTGAATTTAATAATTTTGGGGTGAAATGTGGCCCCCTGAAATGTAAGTCCCGGGGCAATTGATCCCTTTGACCTTCTTCACCCTAGACGCAGCCCTGATTGCACCCCTACCTGAAAGTATTAACGTACCACCTCCACGTGGGGGGACAAAACAATCTGGACAAACTGTCACTGACGGATGAGTGAAGCAACTCAGTTATCTTCAGGGACGCCCTCATGTCACAATACACTAAATGGATCGGCAGGGATTCACGGTTCTTCGTGTATAACTGTTCCGAACATCTCCAGGAGGTTCCAGAAGGGGAGTTTGGAATAACCGTCTATGCCCTTAATAAGATTTTCCTCAAGAGCCCAAAGTTTAATACAAATGCACTACGATGCAGCGTCTTCTTCGTGCTGTATTATCTACCTAAGTACCGTCCCCGTGGTTTAGTGGTCAGTACACCTGGCTACGAACATTGAGGTCCTGGGCTATATTCCCGGTTGACACCTAGGGTAATTTTCCTGAAAGGGGAAATATCCCAAAGGTCACCAATACTTGGTTATTTAGGCTTAAGTTAGGTTTAAGTGTTTCCACTGGTTCCACACCCTCAAACTCACTATTTATCACCATCCCCTCATTTTATCTGGACATGGAAAAAGCCTCCACGGAAAGGATGAACGATTAGTACATTCCGGCACTCCTCGGACAAAGGTACAATATTACTGGCTAATCTTTCCACAAACTGGTCTACGAATGCTGTAGCCCAGATTCGCAATATCATTATATTATATTATTATTATTATTATTAGCACCGCGTCTTACTACCCGTTCGGGTTATACGCACTTACGCTAATGTGTAATGGTAGGGTGATTGAGAGATGAAATGAAGGACCTACAGTTTAACGTGGAATCCGAACCACGGTGGAGGCCTGGCATTCCTCACATTAACAAGATGTCTTGTCAGAGGTGCATTATATTATATCTACTTAGGTTAGGTGTTGTACAAGCGGTGAGACATAGCCGTCAAGATACGTTCAATGTGGGTTATAGGAGCCTTGACAGCAGGATGTTTACTCCCGCTTGGGGTGGCATATATTTTGACAAATATGGCACAGTCCAGCAGACACCTGCTCCAAGAACGTCGCTGACTGAAATATTTCAGATAGATTTGTTCCTTGCGGGGAGATGGAATTACAACTCTGGAGGTAAGTGTTTCAATATAAGTCCCCGGATGCACTGTCGACGGTCGAGGTTATCCACACCCAACCGCCGGGTGGTGCCTGACCTGCTATTGGCGGGAAGTTCCTCGGCAGCGGAGGTTCGTCCTTCTGTTTCTTGAACAACTTGAGGATCCTCTCCACCTCATGCTCGCAGTACTTGAGCACCCTGTCGTACTTGTCGTCCATCTGGGTCAGAGGTATCTTCTCGCTCACCTGTCAACACACCGTGCGGTCGAATCATTTCAAACACTTGGGGACAAAAGTCGTCAGTGTTGTCTTGTTCGGTTTGACGGCGATGGGGAGGGGTTATAATCTCCGTCATGGGGCACGCCAATTAGGTAAATTGGTACTATACCCACACCGTAAGGGGTGAAATGGTACAAAAGGCGTCAGTTTTGTCTTGTCTAGTTTATCAGTAATGGAGCGGAGGGATTTTCAAGTTTAAAATCTCAGTCGGGTGACACATATATTGGACAAATCGGTTCACATCTGCACCAGTAGGGGGACGCGAGACAAAAGGTGTCGGGGTAAGAATCCCAACTTGGTACGATGAGGGTGTTTCCCATCAAATTGGTTTATTCCTCACTCCAAATACACCTCCTCTAAATCCTAACTTCCTCATCACATACTCTATGATTGTAAGTATGCGGATAGCCTTGATAAGTGGTAAGAACCAATACTAAGTTCGGAGATCCTACCCCGTCCGCTCAATGGTGTATCATTCAGGAAGACTGGGCGAGCGCTCAGCACGCCAGACCCCGACCGGCATTCAATACTCACTGAATGAAGTAATGAAAGGAGTCTCAACAACGTGTTTTCGCATCCTTCCTCCAGGGTCAGTACCGGGGCAGTTTCTTAAAGCTCAACATAATCTCCATGTTCCTTTTGATCAGATAGTTCAATTAGTATTTTGACAGCCGTTAGATGTCGGCTGTGAATAAGAGAAGCATCAAGCTTCATATGAAACACCTTTCTCCATCTCTACTAGTCATCTTAAAGGTGTAGTGTGTTTCTAGATAAAACATTTTTCTCCGTCTCTACTAGTCACCTTAAGGGTGTAAAATGTTTCTAGATGAAACACCACGCTACGTATCTACTAGTTACACTAGATGTGTAGGGTGTTTTGAGATAAGACACCTTTCTCTACCTCTACTAGTTACCCTAAAGGTGTAGACTGTTGCTATATTAAACATCACTACGCATCTACTAATTACACTAAAGTTATGGGGTGTTTCAAAATTAAACACCTTTCTCCGTTTCTATTAACTAAACCAAATAAATTGCGTTGGTTGTTTCGAAATTAAACACCTAATTGTGTATCTCCTAGTCACCTTCTCGAAGCGTATAAGGAAGCGTATTCCTTGAGGCGTCTCCCACACATTGGCAAAGTTTTCCTCGATCAGCGCCCCAACGCTCTCTTTCAGAGCGTCCGTCTTGCCCAGGAACGTATCAAAGTCGGCATCGAACTCGGCATTGCGGTGGTCCAGGTAGTCGTACGTCTTGGTCGTCACCCCGGCCTTCGCCTCGGAGAACGTCTTCATGGCTTCTTCCAAGGCTGGGGACATGTGTATAGCATGCACGATCGCTCATGGTCTTTTCCGGGACATGTGTACAGCATGCACAGTTTCTCATGGTCTCTTCCAGGACATGTGTATAGCATGCACGATATTTCATGGCTTCTTTAGGAACATGTGTACAGCATGCACAGTTTCTCATGGCCTCTTTCGGAACATGTGTATAGCATGCACAGTTTCTCATGGTCTCTTCCAGGACATGTGTATAGCATGCACGATATTTCATGGCCTCTTTAGGAACATGTGTACAGCATGCACAGTTTCTCATGGTCTCTTCCAGGACATTTGTATAGCATGCACAGTTTCTCATGGTCTCTTCCAGGACATGTGTATAGCGTGCACGATCTTTCATGGCCTCTTTCGATACATGTGTATAGCACGCACGATCTTTCATGTCCTCTTTCGAGACGTGTGTATAGCATGCACAGTTTCTCATGGCCTCTTACAGGACATGTGTATAGCATGCACGATCTCTCATAACAATATTTAAGGTGTGCACAATATTTGTCAAGGGGCAAATATATATATATTTTCTAATTAATAGTGTATAATATTTACCTGAATATATGTGTGTGCATTATATTTGGTAATTTTAACTTTGTTTATTGTAAATGGCCTAATATGATATACTACATGTCTGATGTCTAGAAACTGATTCACACAGATGTATATAATTATCAGGTATTTTTAATCTGCTTTCAGACATCTTAATTCCAAATCAATATACTCACTACTCCTGGACTGCTCATTACTGGTCACTCCCCGTCAGTTGGACTGAGCCAATAGCGTTCTGTGGCTGTGATATCACTAACTGCTTCCATTGCACGTGCACAGTATTATTACTACTAAACATCTCACACCTAGCCACTTCTCTTGAATTAGACTCGAGCAATAGTTTTCTGTGTCCATGACGTCCCTAAATCTCATAGAACATGCACAGACCTATTACTTCTAGACTGCGCATGAGTAGCCACTCCCCTCCCTCCACTGGAGACACACACTAATTCTTTGTGGTTATGGTGTCACACGAGAACAGAGTATTTAGATGTCAATATGTGTTACATGTATATTCTCTCATGCACAGTTTAGGAGTAGTAAGTATATTTTAGATTTCTTACCTTCTCCTAGCAAAAGCCCTGAAACAATAAAAGTGTTTTTTCTAATAACACACGAAACAAGATAAATAGAATATATTCGCTAGTTAGTATGCCCAGTAGCACGGGAAATGGTTTCGTACATAATTCAGAACTGAATTAAGTACATCTCCTCTATTGCCGTGTGAAGGCCTAACTATAATGGTGACTACAAGTAACTAACAAATATTAAAATTGTGAGTAATTGGTATTAGCACAGGTCATAGTTTTCAACGATGTTATAGTACAAACGCATGAGCAGAGAAACAAAAGTTGTCTTTTGTTAGCAAATTCAAAAGTAATTTTCCTACCTCAACATTGTTTTAGCACAAATTTCTCTAATGAATTATATAGGAAAACAAAGCCAATGTTTAAAGCGGAAAAGTTTAAACCCAGTAAGAAAGGAATATGGACCAAGAGGGGATTAAGGACAGTAAGAGGAATAAATAGTACAGGAAGTGAGGGGCAGAGAAGGGGGAAGATAGTACAGGGAGTAATGGGTGGAAAGGGGGAATATAATGCAGGGAGTGATGGATGGAAAGGGGAATATGGTGCAGGGAATGAGGATGGAAAGAGGGGGAAGATGGTGCAAGTAGTTAGGGGCAGAAAGGGGTAAAGATAGTGCAGGGAGTGAGGGGCGGAAAGGGGGGAATATAATGCAAGGAGTGAGGGGCAGAAAGGGGTAAAGATAGTGCAGGGAGTGAGGGGTGGAAAGGGAGGAATATAGTGCAAAGGGTGAGGGCAGAAGGAGGGAAGATAGTGCAGGGAAGAAGATTCGAAAAGGGGGGAATATATTGCAGGGAGGGAGAGACGGAAAGGGGAGAATATTGTGCAATGAATGAGGGGTATAAAGGGGGGAAGATAGTGCAGGGAGTGAGAGGAGGAAAAGGGGGAATCGAATGCCGTTATTGGAAATGGGGGAGAGAGGGGTGTTACATGTTATGCAGGTATAGTGTTTAGATTCAAATTCTTAAAAATATAGATCTATTTTTTTTTTAGATAAATGCGCCGATACCAGACACAAGAAAGTTAAGAGACGAGATAAAACTAAAAGGAAATATACCTTTTAATAAATACCACCTTCAATACACCCAGCCTAGATTAGGCTCCCGATTCTACCCCCATAACCCGTCACCACAAAACGTCGACTAAATTAGCTAGGCCATGTGGCCACCGACTCCTTGGACGGAAATAAAACAATCGAAGCTCCCAAACCATGCCCACCTTCCATCCGGCGTTGAAAGAGGGCGTTGTAGTCGTCCACGAGGTCGAACATGCCGATGATCTTAGAGAGACGGTCGCAGAAAGTGTCGAACTTGCCGAACACGTAGTTCTCGCTGAAACCGAAGGACGTCTGGCCGGGTAGGAAGGCCTGACCTTTTACCAGAACGTATGTCCTGCGGTAGGTCTCGTTCAGTTTGATGCAGTGCACTAGTTTGATCCTGACCTCGTCCCTGTCCTGGGACCAGATCGTCTCCTTACCCCGGCACGTCACGTACTGCTTGCAGGTCTCGATCATCTGGTTCGTGATCTGCGACAAGGTGATGGACGGTTTACGCTTTTGTCGGACAAGGGGATCGATGGTCGACTCTTTTATTGGACAAGGGTATCGACGGTCGACTCTTTTAACGGACATTAAGATCAAATATACTCTTTTAACGGACAAGGAGATAAACGGTATACTCTTTCAACGGACAAGGAGAAGAACGGTATAATATTTTAACGGACAAGGAGATGAACGGTATTATCCTTCAATGGACAAGGAGATGAACGGTATAATCTTTCAACGGACAAGGAGATCAACGGTATAATCTTTCAACGGACAAGGAGATCAATGGTAATATCCTTCAATGGACAAGGAGAAGAACGTTATAATCTTTCAACGGACAAGGAGATGAACGGTATACTCATTCAATGGACAAGGAGATGAACGGTATAATATTTCAACGGACAAGGATATGAACGGTATAATCTTTCAACGGACAAGGAGATCAACGGTATGATATTTTAACGGACAAGGAGATGAACGGTATAATCTTTCAACGGACAAGGAGATCAACGGTATGATATTTTAACGGACAAGGAGATGAACGGTATACTCTTTCAACGGACAAGGATATGAACGGTATAATCTTTCAACGGACAAGGAGATCAACGGTATTATCCTTCAATGGACAAGGAGAAGAACGTTATAATCTTTCAACGGACAAGGAGATGAACGGTATACTCCTTCAATGGACAAGGAGATGAACGGTATACTCCTTCAATGGACAAGGAGATGAACGGTATAATCTTTCAACGGACAAGGAGATCAATGGTATGATATTTTAACGGACAAGGAGATGAACGGTATAATCTTTCAACGGACAAGGAGATGAACGGTATGATATTTTAACGGACAAGGAGATGAACGGTTTACTCTTTCAACGGACAAGGAGATGAACGATATAATCTTTCAACGGACAAGAAGATGAATAGTTGACTCTTTTTATGGTCAAAATATCAAACTGTCGATCCGTTTGCCTTTAGAAAGTTGTACACGTGTTGTGGGCAGCTTAAAAAAAAAGTCCTTCCCTGTGACTAGTTGGCTAAAGGGGCTGTATAGGATTTTGGTTTGTATCCAGGTGATCCTGTAAAATATATGAACTAGTTATTCATCCTTAATACCGGTGGCATTAATTACTTTTTAAATAGAGAACTATTCAAAATCTTATTTTCCTTATTTCACCTCTTGCAGCAGCACTGTTTCAACTTGTGATTTATTTAGGGACGTCTGTAACCATCGACCACGATTTCAGGACTCAACTTTCGGAGTGAATGTAGTGGTGGATGGGGAGGACTTTAATAACGCTCCGGTTCTTATATTAACAAGTTCATACCACATGATTAATGACACCACAGGCCATTAAATTAGCCGGCTTTAGCTAACACACAAAAATATGGGTATGATCACTTACCATTTTAATTGAGCATGAATCTATTTTTCTTTGGATGTATAGAAAATACTAATGGGTATTAGGTAGGTCAAAAGTCTCTATTTAAACACATTGATTTTTTTTTTTAATTCTTCCAGAATTTGATCAAAAAAATTAACATATTTTAATCTATAACAACGACTTATTTATGAACCAAGCTATCCCCCGACAGAAAATCATCACTTTACATTGACACGTTGTAGAAATATTCCAATAAATTCACTTTAGTCCGAGTCGCACATGCTGCTTGCCTTGAACTGGTTAGTCCATTAAACCGGCCGCGAAGCAATAGACGCTTTGTGCTTTCTGGCGGTGAGATATGAAACTACTTTTTTTTTAAGCTTTTGACAATTATGAACTTTTTTTCTATTTGTTGGCGCGTTACTTTCAAGTTTGTTGAAATCCTCTCTTCCCGGTAGCTATGGCAACCTATCTGTTTCTGCGGTCCGACCGTCACTGACCTTGACCATGAGCGATGACGTCCTCTCCGAGGTGTTGTAATACTGGGAGACGCTGTGGATCAACCGCACGGTCTGTAGGAGACCCATGATGGAATCTTTTATCCTCACCTGCACCCAAACACATAGGAATTAATGTCTTACATACGACATATGTGTTGCGGTGTGAAGGAATTTTTGAAGGTTTATTGAGGGACCGTTTCGTTAATACCGTTTCAAAAAGTTTGCTTTAATGTTTAGGCCCTACCTAAACTTGGCCCTATAGCCCTATCTTGTAAGTTACACCATAGTGGAACCAGACAAGGTAACTTACTGGGTCATGGAGGTACAACGAGTGACAGCATTTCTCCATGGACTGTATGAACTTGGCGTTGTCTCTCGACTCGTTGTAGCAGAAGGTGATGTGTCTGTCGGTGTCCCTCCAATGTTTGATCATCTTAGAGCGAGCCACGTGGAGACATTGCAGCGTCATCTGGACCTGAGGAGGAGAAACTAAAGTTACAGCGGGAGGAGGATTCCGGGAGGAGCAGATTTATAGAAAATATACAGACATACAGTTTTATAGTCAACATTGGTAACGTTTCCTATATTAATATTGTTATTTTAAAGTTATTGATAATATCTATGAAAAGCGACCACGGAATATCACATGAGTTGGCGTAAGAATACGTGAAAGTAAATCTAGTAGCTTTTCTATCTATCAGATAAGGTTTTTTAACTATGAAAATTAGACTATATTACTCATACTTCAATGTTTCGGTTATTGTCACGCAGGTAAAAGACAGGTGGCCAGACAAAAAGATAAATGAAGAAGGCCTAAGAAGCGTGAGTGAGGAAAGATACATTTTGGATGTGATTCTTCGGCGCAAAGCAAACTGGATCGGACACATCCTTAGGAGGAACTGTCTTCTGCATGACCTCATAGAAGAAAAGGTTGAGGGGAAAGAGGAGCTTAGGAAGAAGGAGGATTCAAGTACTAGATGGCTTTAAGGAAATAAGAAAATTCTGGGAGCTTAATGAGGGGGTAGAGGACAGGTATCGTTGGCGGTCTAAGTTCACTGACAAAAGGAATGGACCTGTCGTAAGATAAAACACCCACTGATGATAGGTAAAGGAAATTTGAAGTTATTTCAAGTCGCGAACATCGCAGTTCGTATTGATTCTTTTTGATTGTTTTAGAGCTCGTCACGTGATTTATGTCTCTGCTCTTGTTTTGACTACACAGTGAGACCTAACTGACCTCGTGACACTGAAGATGTGATACTATCTGTGAGAACTGAGCCCCCCTTTTCTTCCAATACTCCAGTTCGTCTTGAGGACCACTCGAGTCGTTCTCCTTGCGTAGCTGCTGGCTTTCCATGATCACCTGTTACCAAATATGAATAAAATTACAGATACACGTTTATTTATAATCATCAAGGGCCCGAATTTAGATAGCCTAAAAATTGTAAAATGATACCAATATTACTATTAATAATACTAAAACGAGAACAAGATTTCAAAAAAAAAAAAGGGCGTTACACCGCACGGACTTTTTCTATGCTAAAAACTCGTATAATATGTGAAACGAAGAAATAGAGATTTTGGTAGAAACCCTCCAGCAAAGAGCATGAATAAGATAATATACACTGTTACAGAAACAGCGACGAAATAGGGACATATATGTCCTCCCAAGGGCATAACAATCGATTTAACATTTTCCATCAACCACATCAACCAAAATTATACATGTTTGCTTATAACCCAAAACCTGTTGGTTTTACAATGCTAAGTTATTTCTTATCACAAATATTTGCGAAAATATGATCAAAATTGAAAATTTATATTTATGTTAATTACCCTTAAAACATTTTGTTTGTAATGTTAAACAATGCCTGCATAGGTAACTTAATAAAAATCGTTAGAGCCGATTTTGAGAAAATTGATTTTATCTCTCTCTCTTTAGGCTCTTTAGTAAACTACTCTTAATTTATGTAATTCCAAACACTTCATTGGAGAAACTTATGAAAATATTATTTGCCAAGTTGTAATACGATTGGTCAAATGGTTTCGGCTCTTGGCCGAGATACAGACAGACGGCATCACAAAAACTAATTTTTCTGTTTTAAGGGGTCATGAAACATCGACATTTATCAAAATATATCTTTGTGGGGTCGGGGGAAAGTAAAAATGACGCAAAAATGTAAACGAAAACTCGGTTAGAATGCATATGACTAAACGAGCCCTTTAACTTTTTTAGCATTGCGTCTTATTACCAGTTCGGTGTATACGCTTATGTACTGATAATAATATTTAGCACCGCGTCTTACTATCCGTTCGGGTTATACGCTTTAAGTACTAACTACGCTAATGGATTAGGAAAATGGGAAGGTTGAATTAGAGGAAGTGAACCAGCATTTGCGTGGAGGGAGAGTGGAAAACCATTTAGGAAAAGCCACCCCCCAGTTCACCCGACTGAGATTAGAACCTCGATCTCCCCGTCCTCTGCAGTTGAGCTTAACACGACTAGCTCGTTAGCCAACTACGCCACAGAGGCGGGTGCTTATGTACTAATTATACTGATGTGTTAGGGATGGGGAAGGTTGGATTTATAGGAAGTGTACCCACATTTGCGTGGAGGGAGAGTTAAAAACAATATTGGAAAAAACTTTTGTACGCCCAACCGCGATTCGAAACTCGATCTCCTCATCCTCAGCAGCCTAGCCTGGTGCGAGAGTAGCGCGTTAGACCACGCGGCCACCGAAGTGGATCTATTTATATAATAAATAAAATATATTTGTATGCAATAATAACATTTTTCGGGATGCATTTACGTAGATATACAAATACCTGTTTCAGAAGACATATCTACTCCCTCTCCAATATAAATATTTCCTGCTTAGTTGCAGTGTTTCTTCAAGAATTTTCCAACACAAACTTAAGAAGTGTACAAAGTTTATTGGAAGCCTACTTTATCTTTCCAGTTTAACAACCATGTGGTCGAAAATTTTAGTGTATTCAAGAATTTATAAAACCTCCTATATTGTTCCAGATAAATGTCTAAAATTGACTAAAATAACTACCTATACAAAGCATGAAAATATAACCTAAAAAACCCTAAATTATAAAAAATATTACATAATAAATAAACATTTATTAGACAAGTAGATCATTATGTGGGGTCTATTATGAGTACATGAGCACTGTTTGTATCTTTTTTTTTTTAATATGGCATGTCATATAGTCAACCTTGGTTCTACTTTCATTTCGACCTAGTACATCTCCAAATAATTTACTTGACATAATAGCTGCTCATATAAATGAAATTTCAGATCGCAATGAATAGACTACCTAAACCATAATGTCTAGTTACGAAAAAAAAAAGTGTATATGAATTCAAGGTTAGATTTTTTTTTCTAACCTCTTGCACTTTCCTGATCCAAGCTTTCACTCGTTCTTCTAAACCAGTGAGCCTTTCGGGTTGTTTGACGAGCTCTCTGACTTCATCCAGCGTATGTATGTTGGCCATAAAACCCAGACCATCCTCGAACAAATTTGGTTCATCGCATACCTCCTCACAAACTGGGTAAAATATTCAATATCACTACGAGAACATAACTTAACAGAGATAATCAATCGTACTAGCTCTTCATCGCAGATCATCCTCGAACCTATTTGGTTCATCGCATACCTCCTCACGAACTGGGTAAAATACTCAATATCACTAGGAGAACATGACTTAACAGAGATAATCAATCGTACCAGCTCTTCATCGTAGATCATCCTCGAACCTATTTGATTCATCGTATACCTCCTCACAAACTGGGGGAAACATTAAATATCATCAGGTCAGGGTAACATGAATAGATATTCATTGTAGACCAGCCTCCAATAGATTTGATTCATCGTATACCTCCTCACAAACTGGGGAAAACACTAAATATCATCAGGGTAATATGAATAGATATTCATTGTAGACCGTCCTCCAATAGATTTGATTCATCGCATACCTCCTCACGAACTGGGTAAAATACTCAATATCACTAGGAGAACATGACTTAACAGAGATAATCAATCGTACTAGCTCTTCATCGTAGATCATCCTCGAACCTATTTGATTCATCGTATACCTCCTCACAAACTGGGGGAAACATTAAATATCATCAGGGTAACATGAATAGATATTCATTGTAGACCAGCCTCCAATAGATTTGATTCATCGTATACCTCCTCACAAACTGGGGGAAACACTAAATATCATCAGGGTAACATGAATAGATATTCATTGTAGACCAGCCTCCAATAGATTTGATTCATCGTATACCTCCTCACAAACTGGGGAAAACATCAATATCATTAGGAGGACATGACTTGACTGAAATAATCAAGCGTGCCAGTACATCATCGCAGATCATCCAAGAAAAAAAATTAGTTTATCGTATAACCTACTTCCTCAAAAAATGGGGAAAACACTCAATATTATCAAGAGAACATGACTTGACAGAGATAACTAAGCTTAATAGCCCTTCATCCCAGAACCTCCTAGAAAAAGGTTGAGTTAATTTTATATCCACCTCCTCACATACTAGAAGCGAAACAAAATGTTATTACGAGAACATCTATAGAAAAAAAGTATTTACACTATTTACATAGCATCCTCCGAAATCAAGCATGTATGTCCTTCATCCTAGAATATGCTCGAACAAGTTAGATTTATTGTTCATTTCCTCGCCTACTGGAAGAAACACACAATATTAACAGAGGAACATGTTTAGATTGAATATCTAGACTGCTTTAGCAAACTGACCTTCTCCAAAATATGTTTTTAGCCATTATTTTAAGAGCATCCTCAAATAAGTTGGATTTATCGCATTTGGACATTTGGCGGGAGAAGTATTTTTTTCGTTTAAGGTGTTAAACGTGCACTTTATGAACCGACTGATTATATCAACATATGACATACTAACAAACTTAAATCTAGAACAAACACAACATCCTACTCCACAACAGCCGTTAATTCAGTACTGTGAAACGGGAAACCCACATTTCACCCAAAACAGTATTAATTTTACGGCCAATTTTTCTACCCCCTTGCACAGGAGGCAGATACCCAACCGACTGAGCTAAGCTGTCGAACCTCAGTGAGAGAAATGGGCCCGCCAAATCTAAGGTTATACAATAAACTTACAATGCTCCACCTAAAGTATATCTACGGTAGAAGTGTAGACTGACCTTTTAGTGCGCTGCAGAAAGATCTAAGTCCAGGTAGTAGCTGGTTCTTCACCGTGGGATTATTGGCGTCGTCCTCCTCAGCGTCGGGCGCCGGATGTGCCAGCGCCTCCATGAACACGTGTTCCATGATGCGCTCGATGGACGTCACCAGTCCCACGTTTTCAGCGTCGATTATACCGCAGTATAAGTCCTGTGACCAACCGTACAGAGGGTGACCTCATTTGTGTGTGAGCATGCGTTCGGTATTTGATACAGTGGCCTATCTTCAATCTAGGGAGCTATTTGTGAAGTTATTAATAAAGATAATATACTTACAAGGTGTCTAACAAATTATATAAACTATATTCCATGAATTTTTTCACGCCTTTTACATAACCTATACATAAATATTCATAACCAAAAAAATACTAAAATAAAAAGTGTATAATTTACTATACCTTCAAACTCATAGTTCATTCAAAATATTCTAAATTCTGATTTATAAGATTTTCTTATTTCTGACCCATCTCATCATTAGGGAGTAGTTGTTAATTTTCGCTAATTCTGAGGAACGTTTTTTTAAAATACTATTCTAACCTAACAATGAATTAATCACCTTTGCTAATGTCATGAACAGGCATCGGATGTCTATGACATATCAAATATTTTGTTTCACCTCGAATTTAATGCCTAATGTACTATACACATTTTACTCCAAATATACACAATTTATTTTGCATTAAAGTGCATGTTTTGAACAGTTTTCAATTTTAGATCATATTTCCACAGTTTTGGGAGCATAAAATTACTCAAATAACTGATATTTCTAATTTCTCTCGTACTTCGCATTTTATATTGTAAAAACTCTCCTAAGTTATCTTTAGAATGTTTCTGTGAATTAGTTGTGAGCTTGTCTGAGCAGTAATTAAATATGTGTCGGCTAATTTACTTTAATGCAAGTTACTTCCTTGATTTGAGGCATATTTTAATAACATCAATTATCATTAACATAATTTTTAGGGCATATTTGTTAATTTTGTGTCGTATATTGGTAATTTTTAGGGGTGTATTTACATGCATATTTCGCGATTCTTAAGGTCATAAACATCCGAGACCTAGTCATGACTTTTTAATGTATTTTATTACCAAAATCTGATTTAATGACTTAATCATGAATTTCATGACTGGTAGACACAATTTAGCAGCTAAAAATAGCTGTTGTAGGTTAGCAATTGACAGATGTCATAGCGAAACAAACTTTTACATCTTCCTTCTTTCCCTTGTTGGACCAAAAATAGTCATGGATCTTTTATCTAAACAGCTTTTAGAGAAACCAAAAGTTAATAAGCTTGCCAAAAGGTCCTTCCCAGAACCTTCGGCCAATGGCGATTAGGGATTCTTTGTCCTCAAAAGACTCCATGTAACTAATCAAGTACAAATTACCAATTAATTTATTTTAGTCTGCTTTGTATAGGTCAATTTACATACAAATAACCTTTTCAAAGACTTTTTTCCCCTAAATATTAGGATTTTGGTAAGAAAAATGGCCTTCCATATGGCTATTCTCAAGAAAATTGGGCTATAGTCTAGGATTACTAATGTAATGTAATTTAATGCACCAGTATTCTCCTAGAAATATGATAACATCGCATCTGACTGTGTAACCCCTGCACACCTTATGGAACCCTTCTTCGGGCAGCTGTTTCCCCGTGTTCAGTCGGAACATATAGATGCAAATCCCGGTCAAAGGGACCTGCCAACCGTCGGTCAAAAACAACTTCTTCTTGGGTGGTCCCACGGGGACCGCTTGGACCTTGGGGACTACGGCCTGAGCGCCCCTGCTGGTGCTGGGCTTCACCTGCAAGGCACTTAATAGAAGAAGTTGGGTTTAAGTTTCTAAGGGGCTGCTGAGTGATATGATCCCATGTGATGACAAAAAAAATTATCTAACGAATGTTTAAGAGCTTGTCTCATTGCAGAGCTTAAAGGCAAGGCCATCCTTGCGATCTACTCGCGAGAACGTCTAGCAACGTTATTTATATGGGAGACCATGAGGTATCTCACTTCTGACACCAAATTTTTACCAAATGGCCACCTTAACATATAATAAGGCATCGCGTGCTGACATCAGGTCTCAAGAATAGCCAAGTCTCCTGTTTGTAGCCCACAGCTACCTTACACACAAATATTACAAGTTCATAGACTTACATCACAAATAAAAAAATAGGAAAGGCATACTTTGCAAGACCAATACACTTAGATACTTGCACTTTTGAGATTGGTTGTGAATAACTCATAGATAACAACAACAACACTTCTGGGCGGGCTGTTGAACTTCTGGCAAGTACGCACCGGTGACAACGCTGGTGAAAACACAAACCCCGCTCTGTAACCATTTCTTTGAATAATTTATTTATATGAGTAGTAACGACCCAAGAGATAGTTTTGTTTTAATGATTATGGGCAAGTTTTGTTTAAATTAGGAGAGTTTTCTTTTCTATTTGACATGCAGTGGTGGGACAGCGCCATTTGTGAGGCTAGTGTTGTTTACTAATATATTAGTTAATAAGATGTACCGATCTTACAATGACGTATCACTTTCGAGCGATGACAAGGTTTTGAATCAGGGAAGTACACAACTTACCCAAGTTGAACCATTGGTTCTTGTTCGCTGTGAGGGCGGACGTTAATTAACTTGTTCTGACGTCACTAGAGCTTCAGTCTTCATCAAAAAACAGGAATAATAATTGAGAATTCCAAAGTTCAGTTCTTGTTAAATAAGAATTATTGAAACATTCTTTATTCAATTGATGCATGAAATATATTAGGTCAATATTGTTTTCTAAATGTTCTGTTCTCCATTGTGTATAATAGTTACGTAATGTTGGTTAATTTTCAATAATTGAACACTGCTAAATATTTCAGAGCTTGATTTAATACACACGATCTTGAGAAATATGTTATTCAATAATAATTAATATATTAACAATGTTCTTGAAATAGCATCCATAAATTGTTTTAATATTTTCAATAGTTTTGCCACCAAACATATGTTATGTATCCTCATTTTAAGCCTTTAAAATCTAACGATTAACATGAAAATTTTTAGTCAAAGTTATTAATAGTAATTAGCTAAACATACCGTTGTAGGCAATAATAAACTGTCATTCTTTAAGAGATTATATCAATTTTTGAAATTAAAATTTAGTCACATTAGCTACATCTAAAATCTCAATTCTAGAAATTCACTCCAAAATTTGACTATTACGTTGATATACAATTAATGGTTTAGTTATGAATATATACTTTTGGATTAAATTTGAAAATAAAATAATTTTATATTAAACTTCACACTTAAACACAGTTTGAACTAACGGTTTATTTAATTCAAAGACTTCGTATTTATGTTCAGAATATATCAGCTCTTTAGTTAATCATAAATATTTTAACTATCAATTATTCTGCATTGCAGTTTCGTTTTTGAAAATGAGTGAACTTCTACTAAAAAAATTTCATGAAATCTTGTATGTCACGCAATATAATTCCCGTTAGATAATCAATACGTCCACATGACACTGTTCAAGATTATCTCATTTCTTAGGTCCATATAGTATATGTCACGTATTAGAAACGTGGTGCTACATATGAATGTTGAAAATATCATCGATGGAGATGGTATTAAATACAGAAGTGCTAAGAAACGGAAATGAAGAAAGGAACTTTGGAAAGGTATAGAGCAAAGAAGAGTTAACATGGTAGTACATATACTGACACATGATAGTTTGACGAAGATAATAGGAGGAAGCGTGGAGGGGAGAAATTCAATAGGGAGATCAAGAATGGAGAACACGAAGCAGATGGCGGACGATGTTGGCAGAAGGTGGTAAAAAGAGTTAAACAATTTGGCCCAAGATATGCAAAAGTGAAGAGCAGTAAAAAACCAATAGCAAGATTTATGACCTCATTATGATATATAGGTTATGTTATGGAAGAAAATGGTGGAAGTATGTAAAATTAGCCTGGACACGCAAAACAATTAAAAATATAAATGAACAATATAAAGACACAAACTCCAAAAAAAGTGTTTGTCAGATCTTTAACTTCTTAAAACCAATATATAAACGTTAAACAATAAAACACAAAACGACAATGCCTGAAATTTAAATTAACTTTAAATAAAATCCCTAACTTGGGTTTATTCCGGATTCAAGACTAAGGATTTTCAAACTTATATGCAACTTTAGGAAACCTGGGCCCATGCCAAATGTTTGAATGAATATAAAGAGATAAACATCTGAGTTGGACACAAGTTTTACTTGGTGGTTAGAGAGTTAGGTTTTCCTTTGAAGAAAAACTATTATAGATTATCTTGGCCAAATTTTGAACAAAAGACTAAATTGTTTATATTGATAATTTTTCTGGAAGGTAGGGTTAAGGGGAGAGGGGAGTTAGGGAAAAGCCTTTTGTTTTGTGTTGAGCTTTTTAAAGAGTTGCTTTACTTTGCAAAAGAAAACGTGTATATTTTTGCTTGGGGAAGACTATATATGGGTTTGCATTAGTGGCGTGGTATAGTGTTGCCACGGTAAGCAGAGCTTGTAAAAAATCTACCTCTGATTGTGCTCTCTCCCCCTGTCCCCATTTGACCAATCTCTACTCAACACACCTCACACAGGAATGTATGTTATCACACCACTCTGTCCCCATTTGACCAATCATACACAGGCTCTGCTCTACACATCTCTCACATCGGAATGTATGTTATCACCCACTCTGTCCCCATTTGACCAATCCTACATAGGCTCTGCTCTACACACCTCACATGGGAATGTATGTTATCACCCACTCTGTCCCCATTTGACCAACCATACACAGGCCCTGCTCTACACACCTCACATGGGAATGTATGTTATCACCCACTCTGTCCCCCATTTGACCAATCATATATAGGCTCTGTTCTACACACCTCACATCGGAATGTATGTTATCACCCACTCTGTCCCCATTTGACCAATCATACACACTCTGCTCTACACATCTCACATCGGAATATATGTTATCACCCACTCTGTCCCCCATTTGACCAATCATATATAGGCTCTGCTCTACACACCTCACACGAGAACGTATTTCCGTTGATACCTGACCAATAATTAGTGTTCTACTGAGTGATGGGAACATTATCACACATACAGTTTAGAACAGCTCTGCTTACCCTCGCAGCACTTCACGACACGACATTGATTTAAACTTACCAATTAGATGACTAGCCTAATTTTTTGTTTGTTTATTTAGCACCGCGTCTTACTACGCGTTCGAGTTATACGCTTAATTACTAATTAGGCTAATGGATTAGTAATTAGGAAGGTTGAATTTAAAGGAAGTGAACCCGCATTTGCGTAGAGAGAGGGGAAAACCCTTTAAAAAAACAGTTCACCCGACCGAGATTCGAACTTCGATCTCCCCGTCCTCGGCAGTCGAGCTCAACACGACTAGCACGTTAGCTAACTACGCCACCGAGGCGGGTACTAGCTTAATTAACTTCCTTGAGTTAAATTATAACGATTTAAGTAGATTTCCATTAAAATGTTTAAGAAATGCTCGCTAAGTTTTGAAGGCGCTACAGACCGTTTCG
Source organism: Timema douglasi (assembly GCA_901482245.1). Lineage (NCBI taxonomy): Eukaryota > Metazoa > Arthropoda > Insecta > Phasmatodea > Timematidae > Timema > Timema douglasi. The sequence continues at coordinate 407,658 of CABEEJ010000019.1, read as the reverse complement.
ACTGGAGGCGGCGGTTCCGTATCTTCAACTTCTTGGTAGAACCAAAGCAGCTTGTTGCGCATGTGCGGAAGAAACAGCTGGTTAATGTCGTCGAGCTAGAAACAAAGGCGTTATCGTATCATTGTGAGGGTGTCATTCAACGTTGGTCAAGTGGTTTAAGCTGTCATGCTTGTAATAGACTGTATTACGTGTGAAATATATCAAGGTTCGATCTCTGCTTGGTGCATTTTGTAGGGAAGGATATATATATATATATTTTTAGCACCGCGTCTTACTACCCGTTCGGGTTATACGCTTTAAGTACTAATTACTATAATGGATTAGGAATTGGGAAGGTTGAATTAGAGGAAGTGAACCCGCATTCGCGTGGAGGGAGAGTGGAAAACCATTTAGGAAAAACCACCCCCAGTTCACCCGACCGAGATTCGAACCTCGATCTCCCCGTCCTCAGCAGTCGAGCTCAACACGACAAGCGCGTTAGCCAACTACGCCACCGAGGCGGGTTGTAGGGAAGGAGACTACCGAATTGTACCCATTTGGAATGGTAACTATTCTAGTATTTATCAAAGGGTAGCCAGAATATATTTCCTAGTGCTATGTTTTTCAGCTTTTTCAAAGTCGTTAAAAGACTTTTTTTTAAATATTCCACCATATCACATTTAAACGTGACAAGTGCGAGTTAATCAAAGAGAGATAAATAGGCTTAACACATTGAGAGTGAATATGTACAAAAGTTTCTTGAGTAAACCCACCACCACCCCCTTTTTTTTTAGTAATACAATTGTACCATATTTTATAAATATGCTGTCGCAAAGAAGGTGATCTATCAATGATCAAACCAATAAATGTAGATTCCTTTGCTACTGTCAGTCCTTAATTCCCAAAGATTAACTTCACATTATTTATATAACCTGTGTCGTTCTTTGTGCTATATTCTTGTAAAAACAAAATAGTTTGACTTTCGAACATTAACTCTAGCTTATTGACTCTTGACCAAACTTGTAGCCAATTTTAGATCCATTTTAATAATGTTTACGTATACAATCCCGATTTTTCATTAAGGTCGCTAGTTTGAGAAGTACTGGTATGGTAGTCATTCAAAATGGGTATAATTCCACTCCCTCTGGTGAAGGAGGCGGTGTTTTCCGCGTGTGGTTTTTCCATACTCTCCTCACAATAATCCAGATGTACTTGCTCTTTTTTAAATGATATTTATTCAAGGTAGTTAATGTTCCCTTCCTGAACCAACTAATATGATCAGCACGTGACTTATAAAATAACTCAAGTCTATAATAGATGTAAAACCCAATCACCATACCATTAATTCGTCAATGTGAAAGGTCAAACCCGAATCTAACAGATGATAAAATTTCTCTGGCACGCAGGGAATCTAACCCAGGACCCTCATCTCATTAGGCAGGCGTGCTACCGACTGAGCTGTTAACTAACATTATTATTATTATTATTATTATTAGCACCGCGTCTTACTAACCGTTCGGGTTATACGCACTTACGCTAATGTGTAATGGTAGGGTGATTGTGAGATGAAATGGAGGACCTACAGTTTAACGTGGAATCCGAACCACGGTGGAGGCCTAGCATTCCTCACATTCACAAGATGTCTTGTCAGAGGTGAAGGAAGGGTTTGGTAATCAGATAAATCTTAGCCGGGACCAAGGATTGAACCCCGGACCCCCAGTACCCCTAGATCACCAGGTCACCTTGTTAACTAACATATTAAATTAATTTTTTTCTAAACAAGAGGTGATTGAATTGTTTTCTAGATTTTTCAATTTGTTGGTTGCCATTATGTAAAAAATAGTTACTAGTGAACATCAGAATAAACCTAGGAGTACTTTATCGGCATATTGGGTGCCAAAAGGTGACTAGCATATTCCACAGTACATAAAAATCGAAATGTACAGAAACAGAAATGTATAGTCTAAAAAACAATCACCACCGCGTCTCACTACCTGTTTAGGTTATAAGCATATTTACTAATTACGCTAATGTTTTAGGAACAAGGAAGGTTGATTATAGAGTAAGTGTACCAGCATTTGCGTAAAAAATATTGTTTAGCCCTTTAGGGAAATCACCTTCAGTACACCTGACCAAGACTCTAACCCCGATATCTCTGTCTTCAGCAGTCACAGTCTTTCACGAAAATCACTCCTTAGCTTAAACAATCCAACCTCCGAAACGGGCTGTTACAAATTTAAAATATTTAAAGCCATAAGACGACTGTTAGACTTACAATAACATTGCTATGTTTGGACAATTACTTATGTTCTGTATGCATGCAAATTTCAGTTCAGGACAAAACGCCCGTTGCATGATCCGCCCTTAATCTGGAAGAAATGGTCAGAGGAACGGTTAAATTACGTCCAAACCTTCATCCTAGGATTACCTGTTATGGCAAACCAGGCCTTATTTCCCATGTTACCTTCGTAGACGTAATCCAATAGGTCAGAGTGCAGCAACTGTCCCGTCTATGTTCGCTCCTATGAGTATGAACCAGGCCTCACTCACCATGTTACCCTCGAAGACGTAGTCCATCAGGTTGGAGCGAGGCAGCTGTGTCCCCTCTATGTTCTGTCCTGTGATTCTAAACCAGGCCTCACTCACCATGTTACCCTCGAAGACGTAGTCCATCAGGTCGGAGCGAGGCAGCTGTGTCCCGTCTATGAGGAGCTGGAAGGCGAACTCCAATCTCGGGTCCATCTCCCCCCTGCGGGCCTTCCTCTCGCACTCCTCCCGCCGTTTCTGAAATAGCAGAGTATCGGGTTATGCCGGGATCACACTAAACTTAGCGTCCACGTAACGTAACCAAACTAATGTGTGATCAGAAATCACGTGTTAGGGCTAGATGGGCTACAAGCGCTTGCAATATAATTTTACTAGAGCCAAGTACGCACAATAGAAGCTTGCTGGAGCCAAGTACTTGCAATATCATTTTACTAGAGCCAAGTACTCACAATAGAAGCTTTCTAGAGCCAAGTACTTATAATAGAGGTTTATTTGAACCATTTACTTGAAATAGAAATTTACTGTAGTAAAGTACTCGCAATAGAAGCTTACTGGAACCAAGTACTTGCAAAATAAGCTTTCTGGTACTAAGTAATCTTAATAAAAGTTTACTGGAGTCAAGTACCTGTATTAGAAGCTTACTGAAACCAAGTACTTGCAATATTAATATACTGGAGTCAGGTATTTTTAATATAAGTTTACTGGAACCAAGTACTTGCAATATCATTTTGCTCGAGCCAAGTACTCGCAATAGTAGCTTACTGGAGCCAAGTACTAACAATAGAAGCTTTCTGGATCAACAAAACAAAGTTTGAGAAGACACTACGGCGTTTTAGTGCTATCGAGATGCGGACAAAATAACTACACACTTTATGAGTCATCTTAATACCTAATCTACAAACAAATGAAGTACTATGTATATAGCTGTATTTACATTGCTTGCAACATGAATGGCTGTCAGGAGCCCCATGGCACACTTCACTTAACGTTCACGGTACTTTAAACATCTCCCCTGGACATCTACGTTACGTGTGGGCTACATTTAGCGAGAGTTAAATTTATCTTGATACCGACATTAGCACGGCGAGCAACATCGCGCACGGTTAGTACCCGGCTAGTGGAGGACCGACCAGAGAAAATAGTAAGGTGACACAATTGTCCAGTCGCTAAGCAGGACAATCGGGAGTTATTAGCGTCTGGGACCTCTATCGCAGTGATCTTTTGACACCACTGGGACCTTGCCGGGCTTAACGACACTTGAACGAATAAGTCTCACCTCACCCGGATTTGAATCAGAACCATTCAGAAGAACAAATCAGAGTTAGAGTTTACTACTATTATTATTACTATTAACTACTTAAACCAACATCCTCATTGGTGGGTTCACGGTCTAAGGCGTCCGGCACGCACTAGACTGGCTCAACTGCTAGGGAAATCCAAATGTAAGCCTAGATTCATTTTAATGAGGTTATTTTCCCCCTGTTGTTTTTCCACCCTATTTCCACGCTAATGCGAGTGCAATTTCCTATAAACAGCCTTCCTTCCCCCTTTATCTTAAGTCGTCAGTAACCTTGAATACGTAAAGTAATAGTAATAATAATTTACCTAGTCTAAAATTATGGGACAAGTCGGATGATATTTTTTTAACGAAACGCAACCGTATTCACTTGGAGAGATGATGTAAAAACCACAAGTAGTTAAATCCTCTCTTGGCGTAGATAAGCGGGTTCGAACCTAGATTTCCATAAAGAAAAATATCTAACAATAAGAACCAATTTGGTGGCTCACTCGGTAGAGGGTAACGCAATTCGTTAGTATTTTGGCAATTTTTAATTTTAAAAATATGGTATTTCTTCTGTGGATACATTTAGTTTAATTTTCTAAACTTATTAACCTTAACAGTTTTTGAATATTTCTCATGGGCAATGCGAAATTTGAAGAGAAACTTATTAAACGAGGAGAATAAGTTTCTAGTCAAATTTCTCTATTCTCATGACAAATATTCAAGAACTGTTTAGATTACCAAGTTTAGAAAATTAAACTTATCTATTGAAGAAATATTATATTTATTTTGTCTAAAATGTTTTTAATTTTGAAGGAAACTAAGTATAAAAATACAGACCTAAGCTCACGTCCACCTTTTTCCCACCTTTGTCCTGACTTATTTTGCGATTTATTCCGGAAGTGACATATATTATGTTATAGGGCGAGGTGAGCTGGCGGTCTAGGGGTAAGATGTCAGACCTTTGTGTTGAGGGTCCGGGGTTCAATCCTCTGTCCCAGCACAGATCTATCAGATTGGTAAACCCTTCCTTAACCTCTGACAAGACAAGACGTGTATTAGTCAAAGCTTGTGAATGTGACGAATGCCAGGCCTCCTACCGTGGTTCGGATTCCACGTTAAACTGTAGGTCCTCCATTTCATCTCACAATCACCCTACTATTACGCATTAGCGTAAGTGCGTACAACCCTGCCGGTTAGTAAGAAACTGTGCTAATAATAATGTTATAGGACTATCCATGCAACTATACGTATAGTATCAAATCAACAGAGTTGATCTATGCTTCTGAAGTTCGCAACCGAAGTCCTAGTCGGGTTTACGCCACGTTTTATATAAGTGAAATCGTTTAAAAAATGATAACTATCACTAATCTTCGGAGAGAGACAAGCAACATCCATTCTAATCTGGATTAAGACTGATTTTAATTGGATGGTTGTCGGGTTCGTGACTATTCTAGCGTGACATCTCACTACCCTGCCGTGCGGGAGTAACGCTGGCGTGAAGTATGTTCAAGGGGAATCGAATCGCCCGGCTTGATATAACTCGTGAGTTTGCCAACATCAACTCGTGGTGACTTTCAACTCACTTCAACTCGTGGTGACTTTTAACTAGCTTCAACTCGTGGTGACTTTCAGCTCACTTTAACTCGTGGGGACTTTCAACTCACTTCAACTAGTGGAGACTTTCAACTAGCTTCAACTCGTGGTGAATTTTAACTAGCTTCAACTCGTGGTGACTTTCAACTAGCTTCAACTCGTGGTGACTTTCAACTCACTTCAACTCGTGGTGACTTTCAACTAGCTTCAACTCGTGGTGACTTTTAACTAGCTTCAACTCGTGGTGACTTTCAACTCACTTCAACTCGTGGTGACTTTCAGCTCACTTCAACTCGTGGTGACTTTCAGCTCACTTTAACTCGTGGAGACTTTCAACTCACTTCAACTAGTGGTGACTTTCAACTAGCTTCAACTCGTGGTGACTTTTAACTCACTTTAATTAGTGGTGACTTTTAACTCACTTCAACTCGTGGTGACTTTTAACTCACTTCAACTCGTGGTACTGTTAACTCATTTCAACTAGTGGTGACTTTTAACTCACTTCAACTCGTGGTGACTGTTAACTCACTTCAACTAGTGGTGACTTTCAACTCACTTCAACTTGTGGTGACTTTCAACTCACTTCAACTCGTGGTGACTTTCAACTCACTTCAACTCGTGGTGACTTTTAACTCACTTCAACTCGTGGTGACTTTCAACTCACTTCAACTCGTGGTGACTTTTAACTCACTTCAACTCGTGGTAACTTTAAACTCACTTTAATTAGTGGTGACTTTCAACTCACTTCAATTCGTGGTGACTTTCAACTCACTTTAATTAGTGGTGACTTTCAACTCACTTCAATTCGTGGTGACTTTCAACTCACTTTAATTAGTCGTGACTTTCAACTCACTTCAATTCGTGGTGACTTTCAACTCACTTTAATTAGTGGTGACTTTCAACTCACTTCAACTCGTGGTGACTTTCAGCTCACTTCAACTATTGGTAACTTTAAACTCACTTAAACTCGTGGTGACTTTAAACTCACTTCAACTCGTGGTGACTTTACACTCACTTCAACTCGTGGTGACTTTCAGCTCACTTCAACTCGTGGTGACTTTAAACTCACTTAAACTCGTGGTGACTTTCAGCTCACTTCAACTCGTGGTGACTTTCAACTTACTTCAACTCGTGGTGACTTTAAACTCACTTAAACTCGTGGTGACTTTAAACTCACTTCAACTCGTGGTGACTTTCAACTCACTTCAACTCATGGTGACTCTTAACTCACTTCAACTCGTGGTGACTTTCAACTAGCTTCAACTCGTGGTGACTTTCAACTCACTTCAACTCGTGGTGAATTTCAACTCACTTCAACTCGTGGTGACTTTCAACTCACTTCAAATCGTGGTGACTTTTAACTCACTTCAACTCGTGGTGACTTTAAACTCACTTTAATTAGTGGTGACTTTCAACTCACTTCAACTCGCGGTGACTTTCAACTAGCTTCAATAGGGGTGACTTTAACCTTACCCAAATTGTGGCCACTTTCACCTTCCACAACTCCGGTTACTTTCACTCTACCTCAAATCTAGCGGACTTTCAACCCCCTTTTCCTCAAACCAAGGTGACTTTCACTCCATCCTAACATAAGCTACCTCAATCCCACAATAAACAAGATGTATCTGGCCAAACGTGGCCCCTCTATACGATCCACCCCTCGGTTGAATTAAAACTCCGAGAGGGCTGGGAAATGTGCAAGTGCTTTCCATTTCTCATTACCTTATGACGGGAGAGAGGGAGGAGGAGGGGGTTTATAAACCGTCAAGAACTCAACTTGGATAGACAGTGCCACATTGTAGTGGGATGTCTTGTGAACTATCAAGAACTGAACTTGGATAGGCAGTACCACATGTAGTGGGATGTCTTGTGAACTATCAAGAGCTGAACTTGGATAGACAGTGCCACATGTAGTGGGATGTCTTGTGAACTATCAAGAACACAACTTGGCCAGACAATACCACATGTAGTTGGATGTCTTGTGAACTATCAAGAACACAACTTGGCCATGACAATACCACATGTGGTGGGATGTCTTGTGAACTATCAAGAGCTGAACTTGGATAGACAATACCACATGTAGTGGGATGTCTTGTAAACTATCAAGAACTAGACTTGGCCAGACAATACCACATGTTGTGGGATGTCTTGTGAACTATCAAGAACTGAACTTGGATAGACAGTGCCACATGTAGTGGGATGTCTTGTGAACTATCAAGAACTCAACTTGGCCAGACAATACCACATGTAGTGGGATGTCTTGTGAACTATCAAGAACTAAACTTGGATAGACAGTGCCACATGTAGTGGGATGTCTTGTAAACTATCAAGAACTAGACTTGGCCAGAAAATACCACATGTTGTGGGATGTCTTGTGAACTATCAAGAACTAAACTTGGATAGACAGTGCCACATGTAGTGGGATGTCTTGTGAACTATCAAGAACTGAACTTGGATAGACAGTGCCACATGTAGTGGGATGTCTTGTGAACTATCAAGAACTAAACTTGGATAGACAGTGCCACATGTAGTGGGATGTCTTGTGAACTATCAAGAACTAAACTTGGCCAGAAAATACCACATGTAGTGGGATGTCTTGGGAACTATCAAGTACTAAACTTGGATAGGCAATGCCATATGTAGTGGGATGTCTTGTAAACTATCAAGAACTAGACTTGGCCAGAAAATACGACATGTAGTGGGATGTCTTGTGAACTATCAAGAACTAAACTTGGCCAGAAAATATCACATGTAGTGGGATGTCTTGTGAACTATCAAGAACTGAACTTGGATAGACAGTGCCACATGTAGTGGGATGTCTTGTGAACAATCAAGAACTCAACTTTGCCAGACAATAGCACATGTAACGGGATGTCTTGTGAACTATCAAGAACTAAACTTGACCACACAATACCACATTCTGTGGGATGTCTTGTGAACTATCAAGAACTGAACTTGGATAGGCAATGCCATATGTAGTGGGATGTCTTGTGAACTATCAAGAACTGAACTTGGATAGACAGTGCCACATGTAGTGGGATGTCTTGTGAACTATAAAGAGCTGAGCTTGGATAGACAATGCCACATGTAGTGGGATGTCTTGTGAGCTATCAAGAGCTGAACTTGGACACACAAGACCACATGTAGTGGGATGTCTTGTGAACTATCAAGAACCAATCCTGGCTAGACAATGCCACATTAAATATGCACTGGGTATAATTTCTTCACGGCAGCTTTGAAATTAAATTACAGTTTAAAAATTACCAAAAACACAGTTCAATGTTCATTAATTTGGCAAACATTTGGTCACTTTGACAAGTGATCTAAATCATTCTGCGGGCCACATATGTGAGGGTTTGTAAAAGCTAAGGTTTAAAGTCTTTGAGCTCAGTGTTTCCCAAACTTTCTCCTATCACTTCCCCTTTCTGTGCACCGGCCCGACTAACCCACTCCTCCTAGTTCATCTTAAATAAATATACATTCTATATTCTTTAAATTGGAAAATGATGACTGGATACGGGAATCGAACTCGGGACCCATGGACTTTATACGCCAATGATCTTAGCACTGAGCTAGCTAAGGATCATCCCGTGCCCAGGGTCATTCTTCACTCATATTATAAGACAGACTAATTCCACACGTCCATCACAGTATCTGCCTTAAGATATGAGTGAAGAATAGCTCTGGGTACGGGACGACTCCTGAATAGCTCATTTTTAAGAACATTGGTTAACTAAGTCAAATCTAGCCCACCTCGATGGCGTAGCAAACGCGCTCGTTTCGTGTTGAACTAGATTGTCAAGGACGGGCGGGAAGATTAAGATTCGAGTCTCGGTCGGGTGAACTGGGGGTGATTTTTCATAAATGGCTTAACAATCTCCCTCCATGCAAATGCGGGTTCACTTTCTTTAAATTTAACCTTCTCAATTCCTAGTCCATTAGCGTAATTAATACTTAAGTTTATAACCCGAGCGGGTCGTATGACTCGTTGGTAAATAAATAACTAAGTCAAAGGTCCCGGGTTCGATTCCCATGTATAGGTGTCATTTTTTCAATATATAATTAATTTATTTAAATACATCTTGAGATATCTAAGAAATATATGTGAAAAAATATGTATGGACAGAGTCAGTGACGAATGGGTGCTGAAGGAGTGCGGTTTGAAGTGAAAATATATGAAAATAGAGTGTGTGTGGATCAAAAGGAAGGGTTAGGCCATGTAAGACGTGGGTAAATGCTGTGTAATAATGTGGGGAAAATAGAAACATTAAGAGTTTTAAGAATAAAAGAACATGTATGACTCGGTGTTTGAATGTTGTTGAAGCGAAGGAAGTATATAAGGATAGGGAAGTGTGGAGAAATTTAGTGAAGAGGGCTTAAGAACGGAGTTGTTTTTTGAGCTATATGCACAGATTCTTGCCTATCCCGCAAGGGAACAGCGTGATTATGTATGTATGTATGTATGTATGTATGTATGTATACTTCATTCACGATAGGAGTTTACCTCTGAAAGGTCTTTTTTCCTACCAATATCCTACTATATAATAGATTTCTGGTAGGGGAAAAGGCCTTTCAGAGGTAAACTCCTACCGTGAACGAACTTTATGTAATATATGTATGTATGTTTGAATGTATTTATGTATATATGTTTATATATATATGTATTATATATATATATGGCTATAACCGTACTTAACAACGATAATATTTTACTCGCCACATGGTCTCACACTATACTGAGACTGCCGATGGCGGAGAGATTGGGGTTCAATCCTAGTCGGGTGTACTGAGAGTGGTTTTTAAATAAATTGTTTCCTACTCTTTATCTTCGCAAATGTGGGTATACTTATTCTATAATCCAACATACCTCATCCCCAAGTCATTAGCGTAATTAGAACATAAGCGTATAACCCAAATAGGTAGTAAGACGCGATGCTAATATATATATATATATAATTGCTTGGCTATTTACTCTCTCTTCTAACTTCTTATATTTAAATCTATCTATTTTATATGATTATAAAATAAAGAGTTTTTGTATTTGTGTGTCGTTCATAAAAAGCACTAGAGATACCTCACGGAGAGGCCTGAAATTTAAAAATTAGTAGCCCCTGTGCACGAATATGTGTTTTGGATTTAATTTTTTTAATTAATTAAAAACTAGGCCAGCTATTTGAAGCAAAAGCGTTGCCCTAGTACTTTTGCAATTTCTATTCAATCAAACATATTAATACGCCGCTTACCCTCTAAAATCCTTCGTGGAGATGTTCCCGTATTTGCGGGGAAGGAGAATGATAAACCATTTAG
>CABEEJ010000019.1:375143-390964 GCA_901482245.1 Timema douglasi | reverse complement strand
ATAGATTGCTATGAAAATAATTGGAATTTAGCCAAGCCAGTCTATTCAGTGGTTATAGATTGCTATGAAAATAATTGGAATTTAGCCAAGCCAGTCTATTCAGTGGTCATAGATTGCTATGAAAATAATTGGAATTTAGCCAAGCCAGTCTATTCAGTGGTCATAGATTGCTATGAAAATAATTGGAATTTAGCCAAGCCAGTCTATTCAGTGGTCATGGATTGCTATGAAAATAATTGGAATTTAGCCAAGTCAGTATATTCGGTGGTCATGGATTGCTATGAAAATAATTGGTTTTTGGCCAAGCAAGTATATTCAGTGTTTATAGATTGCTATGAAAATAATTGGTTTTTGGCCAAGCCAATCTATTCAGTGGTCATAGATTGCTATGAAAATAATTGGAATTTGACCAAGCAAGTATATTCAGTGTTTATAGATTGCTATGAAAATAATTGGAATTTGACCAAGCAAGTATATTCAGTGGTCATAGATTGCTATGAAAATAATTGGAATTTGGGCAATCCAGTATATTCGGTGGTCATGGATTGCTTTGAAAATAATTGGAATTTGGCCAAGCCAGTCTATTCGGTGGTCAAAGATTGATATTAAAATTGGAGTGTGGCCAAGCAAGTCTATTCGGTGTTCATAGATTGTTATGAAAATAATTGTACTTTTTCCCAGCCAGTTTATTCGGTGGTCATGGATTGTTATGCAGATTTTTATCCAGGCAATAAGCTACCCTTCAATATTATTGATGCATACATTCTGAAAATACAACATGAACGGGCCACGTATATACCCCCAGATGAGAAATATAGATTGGGTCGGGCAGGTTTCGATCGTACAGACTATTTTAAAATGTAGTTACCGTGTTTGAAAATCATGGTAAAACTTTTCTCCGCACGTAAACGGACCATGACACTTTCTCATCGTGCAATGAATTTTGAAGTATATAGAAAGTATTGTGACCGTGGGAAAAAAAACATATTTTTTTAACAATTGGCCAAGAACGTAGGGTTACTATGTTGTTGTTTTTATTTCTGTCAACACCTCGAAGATAAAGTATTGTGATCGTTAAAAAAAATCGAATTCGATATTTTGATAACTGTCGACGTTTCATGACCCCATGAAACAAAAAATGTGGTTTTCACAATGCCATCTCTTTGTATCTCGGGCTCAAACTTGGTATCTGGGGTTCGCATAGTGTCCCTTAGACGGGGTTTTGGAATTAGACATTTAGCCCTAAAATTGAGGGTAGTTTACTGAAGGGATTTTCTCCAAATTCACTCTAACCATTTTGAGTAAAATTTTGTATCCAGACACTGTTTATAATAATAAACAAGGTGATAACTCACATTTTCTGATAAAAATGAGTTTGATGTTAATTTACATAGGAGAAATTTTCCAATTTTGATAATTTATTCCTGATTATTTGAGATACAAAATAACTTATCATTTTAAAGTTGAAGTACTATTAAAGAAAAAAATATTTTATTTGAAACATATTTTTATAAAACCAAATGTTTCTGAGCTATGATCAAATATAATACTTTTTAATTCAGGTCTTTTAAAATGAATTTGGTTCTTACATTCTTTGGTGGACAAAGATGTTTCTCTTTTCTCAAGTTTTCTGTTAAAGTTTTCCTAGTTCTTAACTCCATAGAGTAATTAAGTAACAGTGTATATTATTTCATGTATGATCTTTGGTGTAATGTTTCTACAACAATGTATAGACCAATAATTATTTATTATTAGCACCGCGTCTTACTACCCGTTCGGGTTATACGCACTTAGGTTAATGTGTAATGGTAGGGTGATTGTGAGATGAAATGTAGGACCTACAGTTTAACGTGGAATCCGAACCACGGTGGAGGCCTGACATTCCTCACAATCACAAATAATTATTTATTTTCACAAATCTTACGAGTTTTTAGTAATTGTCTATTTTAAGATAAAAGCGGGAGAAAGTATGTACGGTGCACCGTGACTTACGACCTGTCCGAGCTTATGATCCGCATTTGTTTAATTAAACTGATCGGGTTGAGACGAGCAAGGTAGGAGTTCTGAAGAAATGTTCCCACATTAGCACGCAGGTGCAATAGGAAACCGTTAAGGAAGAATCGCCCTCGGTACACCAAGATGGGGTTAAAACAACAAATCCCCGGTCACCCGACAAAACAGACACTGGACGAGCCTGATGTTTTGTCCACGTGTCCACCGACGCGGGGGAAAGGGGAGCCTACTTTGAGTGTGTTACTAATTTATAATAAAAAAAATGTTTTTTTAAGCGTGTTTAAGTTCGTTCGACCAGTTTTACTCAGCATTTTAATAGTACCACGTTTTACTATTCGTTCGGGTTGTACACATATGTGGACTACTAATTACGCTAACGATTTAGTATATTAGTAGGAATGTCAAACTCAATTCTTCGATACCTAGATTCTTACTTGTATCGAAAGAATAGATAGTCGATACTTCCGATTCTTAGCTCTCAATTAAAATACTGACAACTAAGCAAAACGGAAAAATCTGGAATTAGTAGTAATCGATTATTTCTATACTAGTTAGTTTGCTGCTAATTAATATGTATGTTGGTTTAATTAATAACCTTATTAGATGAAAAGACTTGTGTTTTTAGTGGGTTTTTTTTTGTATGCTATGAAGTTTAATAAATATGTTTATATATGAGTTCGTAAAAATAATAAAATAGGACAAGTTTAAGAATCAAGATCAAGAATCGATAGATCTACGTTGAACTTAAGAATCAGAATCGAGACAAATAGGTATTGTGACATCTCTATACATTAGTAAGGTTAAATTTAGAAGAAATATACCCGAATATGCGTAGCGAGAAAGTAGAAAACCACTCTCAGCACACACGACAAGGATTCAAACGCCGGTCTACCCGTCACCGGGGGTCCAGTCTATTGCGAGAGTGACGCCTAACTAAGACCATTCGACCACCGGAAGTGGGTTAGAGCTGGTATTAATAAATGTTCCTATCATAAACAGGGCCGCAGCGAGTTTGTAGACATGAACTTATGAAATATGCTATTATATTGTTAGTACGTCCAACACAAGTATTTTTTTAACACTTAAAATAAGGAAATTAAAGATGAGGTGGGTAACTTAGAAACAAACATGCTGATATCAAGGGTGGGTCCAGGGGTTTTGATAGATGACTTAATACTTATTTTTATACACATTCTTAAATGGTATTATTCTATGAAGGGGTTGACAGATTTCAGCCTAATGGGTAGTAAGATTTTAAGTTATGCTTCAATGAGATCATATTGAGACATTAAAAGGTCGCCTAGATAATTGTAATTTAAAATTGTCGTGAGGAACACAATCTTGTTTATGCTAGAATCACGATCAACTTAACGTAACTTAACGTAAAGGATCTCCTCGTGTGTTTAAATGGAAGCGATCACGATGCACTTAACTTAACGTAAGAGTTGTCCTGGGAGGTATTTTGCTTTAAGTGAACGTTACTTGAAGTGTACCACCTGATTTATTCAGCCAATCATTATGCGAGTGACATAAACAGGGTTATTTAGTAATTCATTTGTTGGTTTTAAGACAAAGGTATACTCTTTAGCTTAAGTTCTAGTGATCAGACATTGAAACAAAATAATTAAACTATAATAGGAAAGTTAAATTTATCAAAAAAGTTTGATAATAAATATTAATTATATCGATTGAAAACTGTAAACATTCACAAATAATCACTTTACAAATAGTACAAATCACAAAAATCATACTCGAGAATGCATATGTTTGTCTCGAATTGTTACGTTAAGTTAAGTGAATCGTGATCACACATCTGTTTTCTTAAGGTAAGTTAACTTTAAGTGACCCGCCTCGGTGGCGTAGTTGGTTGAAGCGCTAGTCGTGTTGAGCACGAATGCTGAGGACGGGGAGATCGAGGTTCGAGTCTCGGTCGGGTGAACTGGGGGTGGCTTTTTCTAAATGGTTTTCCACTCTCCCTCCAAGCAAATGCGGATTCACTTCCTCTAATTCAACGTTTCCAATTTCTCATCCAGTAGCGTAATTAGTACTTAAAGCGTATAACCCGAACGGGTAGTACGACGCGGTGCTAAATTTAAAAAAACTTTAAGTGAACGTTACGTTAAGTTAACGTTAATTTGATCGCGATCCCGGCATTAGTGTCTTCTTCTTAAAACTTAATAAAATTCTCACACGTGCGCATGACTCAGCTTTAGTTAAAGATACGCGGTAGAAGGGCGGAAAGATGACACGAAAATCACATGTTGAGATTAGTATGCGCAACGGGGACAGTTATGTTAAAAGAGAGTAGCGGCTTGTATTAAGGTGGGAATGTAGGTGACGCGAGAAAAGATCAGTGTTTTTGCAGTTTTTATAGTAAAACATTTTTTTAAATCAAATATTACTCCAATAGAAATATAGAGTTTAATTTTATTCTCATGGTGGTATCAACGGTTGTTGAATATCTTTCATGAGCACAGTGGCAATAGATGACAAACTTTTTAAATGAAGAGAAAAAATGTAATTACATTCAAGGACATTCTTGACAGATATTTAATAACTGTTGATATCACCATGTTAAGAAATTTAAACTTTATGTTTCTACTAAAACAATATTTGATTTATTTTGATAAAAAATAATTTAATATAAATACTGCAAAAACACCCTTTTCTCGCGTCCGCTACACTCCCAACTTGACTGAAAGAAAAATGTAATTTTTTACTATTATAAATAAAAGTTGCGTATTTTTTTTAGTGAATATGTAAAAAAAATCCAGAAATTAAATACAAATCCCTCAGTTGTCCATGACTTTTGACTAATCAAACAATTGTCCTTACATTTCTCTTTTTTACAGGTATCCTGGACACCCTTTTAACTACATCTCCAACGATATTGATTAAATGAAACATACTTGTAGAGGGTATGTATTACAATAGCGCTGCAATATATGGATTAATATTTCAAATAAAAACAATATCGTGTCTGGAAACAGTTTATCTTTCATGACAGGTAAATTCTATGAGCGAATAAATTGTTAGACCAACCAATAGCCTAGGCTTTGTGTTTGAAGAAATTTAAACACATTAAAAAATGTATACATAGGGGTCTACATAGAGTCCAATTTCCGTAAGAAGGGCCTTATTTAACAAAGAGAAAATGTATTACAGATCCTTTCGCTTAGTCACGTGATATGAAGCTGTTACTTTCAAATTATATTATCAAAACCTCTAAAATAATAAGGACGTTCGAAGCTTCTAAGTGTCGAAGTCTAAATTAAATTTAAAATTTCATTTGCTTCGACTTTGACACTCACAATAATCTTCGCATCTTCGAAACATTTCAAAGGGAGAAGTAAACTTCGATATACTATTACGGGATTTGAAATATCTCGCCAAATATGACATATTTTAGCGTATAAATCATTTTTATAACATATTCTACTAAACAGAATTTTAAGCCCAGTGATCGAATTGTCTAAGGCGTCAATCTCGTGTAAGACTGACCTGTTGATGACAAGGAAAACGGGTTTCTAATCCCTGTTGGGTCTACCAAGGATAGGTTTTCCTAAATGGTTTCCCACTCTCCTTCCAAGCAAATGCGAGTATATTACCTCTAATGTACTTCCTTCCTCATTCCTACTCCTTTAAATTAATTATCATACATGTGAATAACCAGAACAGGCATAAAGACGCAGCAATAAAAAAAAACACCGACTAGTGATTAAACGACATATAAGTCTTACAGAATGTTCGAAAACTCAACGCCCGAACCGCATATATATTTTGTTTAAACCAAAAAGAAGACAAAATTCTTATACACTAAATCTCTATACCTAGATGCACTTATTGGAAAATTTAAAAATTGTAAGTAGTATTATATGACAACAGTAAAACCTTATCTTCGACTTTGCGTGTTTCAAGGCAAGCTTCGCTTCAACTTTTCATTTAAAAAGTGACCTTCTCTCTCTCTCTCTCTCTCTCTCTCTTCTCTCTCACACACACACACACACACACACACACACATACACGTGTAAAATAACACTAAAATGTAGTAATTGCTGACCTCAAAAAATATTGGTGTTTTCTAAATGTTTCTTCCCACCAAAATCCAACTGTTTATATTCTAGGCTAGTGCAAAGAATGGAGAATTTCAATTTCGCTTCGAATTTTTTTTTCTCAGTTTCGACAATTACGGGGATTCACGAATCAAAACATTTAAAATTAAAATAAAAGTTTGTGTTAAGTTTTTTTAAATCTATGCTATATATAAATTACAAATTAATTTTTACTTGACCAAAATCTTCACTGATTGACTTGAATTTTGTGATATTTTCTATATTCATCAGTTTAGGCCAAACTATATTAAATATTTTCAAAACAAATATTTAAAAAAATATATATTATACTACTATAAAGCCACATGGCTGACTCACGCACTGACATTAATGTTTACCCACTTTCAGATGAACTAGAAACTTGAAATTTGGCAAACTTATAGCTTTTAGCCTGTAACTGACGGGAAAATTCCCTAAAGTTAAAAGTTTTCATTGCTAGCCCCAACAAAAATTCAAAATGGCGGAGCAACTTTAAAGTTTATGCGGACCTTTCTTTGGAGGTCCTTTGTGGCTAAACGGTAAGACCTATCAAAAAACGGCTCTGGGATTACATTGGTTGCAAAGAAAACTCACTGGGGGTTTAGGGGCGGAGCCCCCAATGGGCAAAGCGAGTTTAGTCTCTAAAGCCATATAAATATCCTCAAAATAATATTTTTTGCAATAGCAAACATTTAAAAAGCATCAAAACTTCAATTCGGTTTAGCGAACAGTTCGTATAGTTCGATTTGACTTCGCTTAAAATAGAAAAAATTGACTTTGAACCTCCCGAATATATTCTATGTACACTAATTAAAGTAAACGATTACGCTTGTATTTAATCACGGATATGGGAAAGTTAGTGTAGTGCGGTTAATTTACACCGAAGTTATGTTATAAAGTAAAATGTTAGCAAGACTTTTTAATATATTTTCTCGTTTTTATTAATTTTTACTATTATTTTCAAGTGTCAAAGTTGATCAATTATCTTTAAACAAAAAATGTAATTACCGTATTGATTCAAGTTTTATGAGCTGTAAGAACTAAGCTCTAATGTTAATAAAGTTTGATTGGAATCGGTTAACATTTATTTTTACAAATATGATCCAAGATAGATGTATAATACATTAATTATTAGATAGTGGTTGAATATTAATATGTTTTACACCATTATTCACAGTATATTAATTACATTGATCTACAACATGAATTAACTAAAATACATTTAATAAACAAAAAATCAACTATTTGGAAGTACATAAACTAATATATTAAAAGAACTCAAGCATGCATGATACATACAAATATATTTGTAAATTTATGAACTAAAATGATTTTATTTAATAGTTTAATTTTGACAAATCATCGTTAAAATTTTAATTTCATATTTATTTTCAAAACATCCTAAAAATATAATCTTCTAACTATAAAACATGTAATCTCAAATTCTTTTTGTAACGAAACAAAAACCAAGTACAGTTTTCAATTCAATAAAAACATTGACTTCAAATGAAGTTTAACTTAGATTTGTTTACCTTAATATATAGTTAGCTCTAACCGCATGTTTCTACAAAGAGGTACTTACTTTGTTAAGGTCATCGTCTGGATCGTCCATTTTTGCGGGGTCCGGTGGGGATTTTATTTAAACAAAAAACCTTTTCACAAATAAAGTTTTTGAACAAAAATTTGTCAAACTAAAGTCTAAATTTATTTGTAGGTAATCAGTAAGACATCACGGTTTTTTTTTTATCGCCCCTCACAAAGTTGTTTATACAAATAAAGTAATCAAACATATATTAAAAAATTAGTACTCTCAAAGCTTCCAAAATTAGTATTGATTAATTTATAATTTATTATTTTAATTCCGCTTTCTGAGCTTTTATTGGACTTTTTTTTTTCATTTGATGCTTTACAGTCATACTATGTTTGATAACAAAAATGAGTTGGGTTTTTTTTCCTCCGGAACTTAGGATTCACAAACTAAGAGACGATGGATACCACACCCCTTCCCACCCACCCCTTGAAGGTGTTTCTATCTTATTCCAGTCAGGTTTAATAGCACGTATCAAAAAGGAGCTCGACTTAATAAGATTGACAAACTGTTTCCTTCGGTCACCGCTCAGAGACTTCTACCTACATCACGACATTAGTAGGGTCTTTTCCCGTCTCATCATCTTCCACTCTATGTCCCCATGAGGCCCCCCCCTGCTCATACCTTCCCAAAATCTACCCCTATTTACCTCCCCTCTAACCCCTCTTTCCACCTCCTCGGAAGTCTTTCTAATGATGAGACAAAAACAAGAAGATTTACAACACATATGAATTAAATAGAGAGGCGAATAAACCAAGATGTGACGCCCTAAAATTTACTACAGCCCCGCGACGGATAGGGGCTTGGATCAAGGCGTCAGTCTAGTCTTGTCGGGTTCACCGGCGGTGGAGAATCGGGGTTCAAATTCCAACCAGGTGTACTGAGTATCCAAAATAATAGTTTCTCATTCTTTCTAAACACAAATTTGGGTAGATTTCCCTAAAATATTCTACCTCCCACACACCTATCCCGTTAGTGTAAGCCTTCAGATAGCCCAACCGCATCGCCGGGCAAACGGACTTAATTTCAAGCTCATCTACTCCGGTTTTGCCAGAAACAAGGAGGTCAGGGTTATAGTCCTGGCAAGGTGTACTGAAATGTTTAATACTAAATGCCCCCCCTCCCTTTTCTCTTCATACAAATTCAGATACACTTCATCCAAATTCTATGTGCCCCATAAGTATTAATTCTCTGAAATCCCGAGAGACTAGTCAAACGTTACTCCACGGCTTGGACCCGTATGCAAGCAAAACCGACCGAGCGGCCACCACCGTTAGCAATGATAGTGCCAACATGGGAATATAACATGGTCAGCAAAACGAACCTTCAGTCCGTTAATCTTAGTTTTATAGACCGTAGCTGCTACTTTTTAATTCAAGTAACTCCTCATTTTTCCTCATTATATCGAGTTTGAACCCGTTCCAGAACCTACTGCTACATAAAAAAAAATGTAAACGACGGCGGGGATCGAACTCGGGATTTCTGTATCTGTAGCCAGGATAAAAATAAAACACTACACACTAATCTGGTGTGACGCACTTTATAAACACATCGATGCAGTACAATTTTCATAAAATTGGTCTTGTAAAATATTAACTTTTATTACGGCCAAAATTGATAAAATGTTACTATATTATTATTATTGGTTTATATATATTGCTAATATAAATCAAAAGTGACGGCTACAGATCACATGAATTGACGTATGAATACCTGAAAGTAGATTTAGTAACTTTTATAGCTGTCAGATAAAACCATTCCTATGCAAATTGGACTGTATAAAATTGCGTGCTTACAAACCAACTGTTCCTAAAACCAAAGCATTAAACGCGACCGACTCGTCACCAGAAGTTAGAAATTATTAGGGACCGGCTCCGGTGGCCGATTGAACCGACGGCATAACTTTCGCAATACACTGGAGCTGCGTATAGCAGGAAGATGGGGGTTCAAAGACCAGTCAGGTGTACAGAGGGGGGTTGTCCACTCTCATGTCACGCAAATAAGGGTACATTTCCTCTAATTCAACTTTTCTCATCCTTAACCCATCAGTGTAATTAGTACATAGTACACCAAATTGGTTGTGAGACACGGTGATAAATATGATATATATTATATATCAGTGATAGGATACGATCAATTACACCTTTTTATACAACCTCTGGCATCGAACAAGCATCCTATAGATCAAATTAAAACCATCCTAACCATTAAAATGGCCGGAGAAGTGTTTTTTTTACGCACATTATTCGATCTTTTTCCAATCTACTCCCCGGGTATCGAACTAGTTTCTCTCAGAGATAGGTATGTATCACCTTTCCACTCTTAACCTAGCTCGTACGCATCGATACTTTCAGAGAATCGGAGTCACGGAATATGGAATGACTTATAAAGAAAGAAGTCGATTCCAGTAGAAATACCTTCAAGTTATAACGGTAACATATTTTAAGAAAAAGTTATTTTTTGGGCCCGTAGTTTTTCCAACTTTTTTTTTATTTTACCTCTCCAAGCAATGAAATAAATCATGACTTTAATGATACTATTTATATTTCCAAAGTTACAGTTTTTTGTGTTTTTTTCTAAGCGTACAGTAGCTGCGACCCCTTACTCGCTTATGTATGCTATTATGATAGCAGATAAGTAACACGTATTGCATATATAACCCATCACACGGCGCCAATTAACAATTATTTTTACTACGTGGAACGGCACCAGAATAGTCGACTAGAAATTATTAAACGCCAGAAAGCAAGTGGGTTTATAACGTTACTGGGTGAAGCTGTCCATCTATAGGAGAACAAACAGGGAAGAGGAAAATATAAATGACAATACCCATGTGTGTTGTAAGCCTTCCACCCTCCCTCCGATTAAATTACATCATTCGGTTCACAAAGATCCATTTCACGCTCCTTTACCAGTTACCTTAAGTTTATCTCTTAATAATCAACCAAAATATGTGGATTTTTTTTTCACTTTTCAGAGTTAAATATGTCAAATTTTAAATTATATTTACAAGTCTATAATTATTACGTCCTTTCCATTAAACACCAAACTCTTGTTCTGTTAAAGGTGTTTGTCAATATTTAACCTAAGTGCAACATCTATTTATAAATATGTCACCAAACTATACAACCCCCTTAAGTAGGATTCACACTCATGTGGCTGTGCGCCGACTGTGCTCCTACCATTCTCAGAACCATGACGACACTACACGGCTGGAGCACAGTGCAAATCCTTCTTTAAGATAATAATAATAATAATATTTAGCACCGCGTCTTACTACCTGTTCGGTCTATACGCTTTAAGTACTAATTACTCTAATGAATTAGGAATTGTGAAGGTTGAATTAGGGAAAGTGAACCCGCTTTTGCGTGGAGGGAGAGTGGAAAACCATTTAGGAAAAACCAGCCCCGGTTCACCCGACCGAGATTCGAACCTCGATCTCCCCGTCCTCAGCAGTAGAGATCAACACGACAAGCGCGTTAGCCAACTACGCCACGGAGCCGGGTCCTTCTTTAAGGTATCCGTATAATTTCTGATTTTATAATACAAAATATTTGGGGATAAAATAAATCCAATATTGTTTCAGTAGATACGTTTTTAGTTTAATTTTCTTCGCATGGTTTAATCAACCGTTCTTGAACAACGGTTGTGAGCATTGTGTTATTTTTACGAGTACTTGGCCGGCCACTTGGTCAGCATTCCTGGCTACTAATCTAGAACTCCAGATTTCGATTCCCGGTGGTACCATAGATATTTTTCCAGAAGGGTAGTTTTTCCTATGGTAACCATAATCTGGATAATTAGGCTTAAGTTAGAATTAAAATTTCTGCTGGCACCACATAACCATCATTTTCACCATCGAGACAAAGTAACCGTGCCCCAATCTCAAAAGACATTTAACCGACCCCTTGGTATAGTGGTAACTGCACCTGGCTACTATCCCAGACATCCCGGGTTCGATTCCCAGCTGTTACCTTGGGTATTTTTTCCTTAAGGGGAATTATCCCAACAGTCATCATGGTTTGGTTAATTAGACTTAAGTTAAGACTCACCCCGACTCCACACCTTCATAATCACTATCATCAGATCATCTCATTGTTGTTAGGTGTGTAGACAGCGTCCTATATTGTACCCTGTGCAACGTTCTGTGCCAACAAAGCAGCTTATAGTCTACACATTAGGCGACCATACCTGTATGCCATGTCTTTCTAGGTCATGTATGCCATACGATTTTAAAAAAACAGCCAAAAATCGGCCGCTGTCAATAGAATACCGAGACTATTTAGCCAACAAACTCTGGTAACATGTGTTTAAAAAAAACTTAAAAAAGATTTAAAAAAACAGTAGGCCGCTACTTGAACTCCTTCGTTGAATATTTAATATTCAAAATGCCACTATACCTAATATAATTACTCAAAAACTATTGAAACTACCATATCGTGCAGAGAATTAAACCAAAAGTAAATACGGACAAAATATTTTTTATTAAGTCTATAAAAGTTTTTTTGTAAAAAAAACGTAAAAATATTTGTAACTTTAATTCGCGTTACCTTCCATATCCACCCTAATTGTTTGTAGCTTTAATTCGCGTTACCTTCCATATCCTACCCTAATTATTTGTAACTTTAATTCGCGTTACCTTCCATATCCACCCTAATTGTTTGTAGCTTTAATTCGCGTTACCTTCCATATCCCACCCTAATTGTTTGTAGCTTTAATTCGCGTTACCTTCCATATCCTACCCTAATTATTTGTAACTTTAATTCGCGTTACCTTCCATATCCACCCTAGTTATTTGTAACTTTAATTCGCGTTACCTTCCATATCCCACCCTAATTATTTGTAACTTTAATTCGCGTTACCTTCCATATCTCACCCTAGTTATTTGTAACTTTAATTCGCGTTACCTTCCATATCCCACCCTAGTTATTTTGACAAGCGTTCAGAGCAAGAGAATATGAAAACTATTAGTTTATCTCAGTCACGTTTACGAATGAAAGTCTTGCCACGCTCATCAGGAGCAAAACATCGTCCGACACCAGAATCGGGCCAGACACGGTTATTCAGGGCAGTCTGCCTCGACGTCTTGGTGGGTCGTGTTTCTAATTGTGAATCCAATAGTATAAAATATCTGCGAATTTTAGCAATAGTGACTTAGGTGTGATAGCACTATAAGAAGAGGAGACTCGGGAGTTAGTTGGTCAAAGTAATTTGGCTTAGAAATTTAAACCTAATGTCAGTTAAGCGAAAACATTTAAAATGACTCCTGGACACAAGAATCGAACCCGGGACCTTTGGCTTATCACGCCAATGCACTATCACTGTGCTATTCAGAGTTAATTCCGTGCTCGGGGCCATTCTTCACTCATAATTTAACTCTCAGTGGTAGAGCATTGTCGCGCTAAGCCAAAGATCCCAGGTTCGATTCTCGTGTTCAAGTTTCATTTTTTCTATTATTAGATTATAATCGAGATACGGCACATGTCCGTAATTATAATCATTCATTCCCCAAGCTTCGCCTTTCATGTATACTTAATTGTATAGCGTTGCTTTGGTCCCGGCACAGATTTATCTGATTACCAAACCCTTCCTTCACCTCTGACAGGACATCTTGTGAATGTGGGGAATGCCAGGCCTTTCACAATCACCCTACCATTACTCATTAGCGTAAGTGCGTATAACCCGAGCGGGTAGTAAGACGCGGTGCTAATAATAATAATAATATAGCGTTGCTTTCTTCCAAATTCCAGTTAGACTTAAGTTATTTGGCCAAAAGGTCAGTTGGCCTAAAGACCAGTTGTCCTAGAAGTCATTTGGTCTTAATAGTTATTTGGCTTTAAAATTATGTAGCCTAAAGGTCAGTTGTCCTAGAAGTTATTTGGTCTAAAAATCATTTGGCCTTAATAGTTATTTGGCTTTAAAATTATTTAGTCTAAAGGTCAGTTGGCCTAGAAGTCATTTGGCCTGAAAGTCAGTTTGCCTGAAAGTCAGTTGGCCTAAAGTCATTTGGCCTAAATTCAGTCGTCCTAAATCCATTTAGCAATAACTTTAGGCCAACTGACGTGTACCCGAGGAGGAGAGTACAAGAGTTATAAGATTGAAAAGGAGGATGTTGTTTACAATGCATGGGAAATTGAGCCAGTAGAAAGGAAGTTTGTGACATTGTATCCTCATTTGATGGTTGATTGAATAAAGTGACATTGTATCCTCATTTGATGGTTGATTGAATAAAGTGACATTGTATCCTCATTTGAGGATTGATTGAATAAAGTGACATTGTATCCTCATTTGATGGTTGATTGAATAAAGTGACATTGTATCCTCATTTGATGGTTGATCGAATAAAGTGACATTGTATCCTCATTTGATGGTTGATTGAATAAAATGACATTGTATCCTCATTTGATGGTTGATTGAATAAAGTGACATTGTATCTTCATTTGATGGTTGATTGAATAAAGTAACAATGCATCTTCATTTTATATTTTTTATTATTATTATTATTATTATTATTAGCTCCACGTCTTACTACCCGTTCGGGTTATACGCACTTACGCTAATGTGTAATGGTAGGGTGATTGTGAGATGAAATGGAGGACCTACAGTTTAACGTGGAATTCGAACCACGGTGGGGGCCTGGCATTCCCCACATTCACAATATGTCTTATCAGAGGTGAAGGAAGGGTTTGGTAATCAGATAAATGTATCTTCATTTGATTTTTGATCAAATAAATTGACTGTGTATCCTCATTTGATGGTTGATTGAATAAAGTGACATTGTACCCTCATTTGAGGATTGATCAAATAAAGTGACATTGTATCTTCATTTGATTTTTGATCAAATAAATTGACTGTGTACCCTCATTTGATGGATGATTGAATAAAGTGACATTTTATCCTCATTTGATGGATGAGGAAACACAGTGTTGTGGGTATTTTAGATGGAGGCAGTCAATCTTTCAGACGCTATTACTGAAACTGGAGTCATTCCACTTTATAATCTACTCAACAACTTATCCAACTCCAAGTCAGGGCCGGGGTATAGTAAACACAACTACTGATGCCCGTTCCCGAAGACGACGCCCGGGCATGACCCTGACACGTGACGGTGATGTGTGCACAGACGCATTCATTTGTTTTACTAACCGTGAACCGGGCGACGTCCGGCCCGCACACTGTGTGTCTATACCTTGATTATATAAAACTGTGTCCGAGTAATCATTCCGGACGAAATACATTTCTGTAATAAATTAAACAATTATTGAATGAAAGATTGTAAATAATAAATTGTATTATAGTTTTAATAGTTCTATAATAAATAAGTTATTAACCATGCTTATCAATATTTTCCGCGACTCACAGTTTAAGAACCATGGTCTAAGCCCTGAGGCATCACATTCACATTAGACTGGACTGTCGATGAAGGGAAGATCGGGGTTCAAATGCCGGTCGAGTGTACCGAGGGTAGTTTATTTCCTAAATGATTTTTCACTCAGCCTCCACACAAATTCGAGTACACCTCTTAAAAATTCAACCTTCCTCGTCCTTAGCACATAAGCGTAATTAGTACGTATACGAATAGCCCGGATGAGTAGTAAGATGCAGTGATAAAAAAATTACGCTAGTGTTTCAGGGATGAGGAACTATTTTTAGCACCACGTCTTAGTACCCGTTCGGGTTATACACATATGTACTAATTACACTAATGAGTTAGGGATTGAGGTTTAATTTAGAGGAAGTGCACCTAAATTTGCATATAGGGGGAGAGGAAACCCATTTAGGAAAAACCACCATAAGTACACCCGACCGGGATCAAGCTCTAATATTCCCTTCTTCGGAAGTCATGTCTAGTTCGAGTATAGCAACTTAGACCACGCGGCCACCAAAGTGGGTATAAGGAACGCTAAATTTAGAGGAAGTGTATCCACATCTGCGTGGATAACCATGTACACGCGTACAACCCGAATCGGTAGTGAGTCGCGGTGATCATAAAAAAAACAAGCGCGTTAAACTGTTGCACATCTTTTGGAGGGAGCTGTTTAGTAAAATGGTGGATGGTGGATTTTGGTGGATTGCGTGCAGTTGGCAAATTAACAGGTTTATCCCCCCCTCCCCCCCCTTCCCACCTC
>CABEEJ010000019.1:355220-375098 GCA_901482245.1 Timema douglasi | reverse complement strand
CCCACCTTTCCCCCTAAAAAACAAAATGTAACCTATTTTTCTTAACCTATTCACGTCACGCATACATATCATTCTTTTGTTTAGGGCCGCTCGCACACTGTCCGGAAGACAACATGTAATTATTTATCTTTGAATTACAGTGAAAAATGTGATTTAAAACTCATGGGTTTCCCCCGCCTTTAACTGCGAGTTAATTAGTCGCGGATTAAAATTTAATGTAATTTAATTTGTTTTGTTGGTTTTACTTTTTCATGTACAGTAGAGAAAGTGTTAGAATCGTCATAATTTTTCGAATTCGATATAACGATGAATCTTCACGTTTTATATGTCGATGTGCCCCCGGACCCAAAAATGGGGGTTTTACAATTCTGGGTGTCCACATGTATGTCTGCTCATGGGCCGTAGGCGAAAGGAGCCGATGGATTTGGTTCAAACTTGATATTTTATTTGTTAAATATTCATAACCCAAGGATTTTTTTTAAATTTTAATTCTACTCTTAAAATTAAAGGTAGTTTACTAATGACTAATTTTTGAAAATTCCTAATGTTTCGAAAATGTCTCAAGCGATTTTGTTTAAAATGAAAATATATTTAGTTTATAAATAACAGTAGGTCTATATACATGATTTGCGGATAAATTGATTTGAGGGTATTTAACAGATTACTAAGTTTTGAAAATTTGAAATTTTTCAGAAATGGCTTTTATGTTTTTGTATAAAATGGCTACCTGAGTAGTTTTACATGATAAATACGACTGTGTGTTTGTTTTTCTAAGAGACTAAAAAGGTAGATTAGTCTACTGATTTAAAAAAAAATCGGATGGCACATATGACCAGGAGGGACATGACATTCATGTTTGGTCGCCTTATGTGTAGACCATTAACCGCTCTGTTGTCACAAAACGTTGTCCAGGGTACACCTATGGAGGTTGTCTACACGTCGTACCCTCAATGAGATGATGTGATTATGGTTATTATGGAGTTGTGGGAACGGGGTGAGTCTTAACCTAACTTAAGCCTAATTAACCAAATCTTGGTGTGGAATCATTCCCCTCAAAATACCCTAGGTACCAGTTGGGGATCTAGCTCGGGACCCCAAGAGTCATATTCAGGTGCACTGACCACTACACCATATGGCCGGTTAGTTTACTGATGAATTATGTTTAAAAATAATTCACAAAATGTATTAAAAAGTATGTAAGATTGTGTCATACCATTTATTTTCTATCGTTTAACATGAGGTTAAATATAAGGAATATAAGGAGGGTAGTTCAGAGGAAATGTACCATCGCCAACGTGGAAGGAGGACTGGGAACACTATCATTAGCGCACCCATCCGGGATTCTAGCCCCAACCTCTCTGTTAACGGTGAGAGTACGATGCGAGTCTAACGCCTCGCACCTCTCGTTCATCAGTACGGGTAATTTGTGATAAGTGTTGGTAATAAAAATAATTATATGTTTTGTTTTGTTTTGCTATTTAAATTACTCTTTGGTAAATGGACATAGCATATATGATCTAATAGGGCCTATATCGGTTCTTATTCTTTCTCTATCGTAAATAAATATATATTTTAAATATTTAGGTCTATTTAAGAATGCATTATTGAGAAAACGAATTGGATTGAAGGCGTTGGTGTAAAATGATGTAGCCGTACTTCTTTTGTAAAATCAGATACTTAATTATTGAAATTTTGTATGTGTTCCGCCTTTCAACAGGTCCGTTATCTTACCAAATTAGTACTTCAGATTGTCCTATCAGCAGTATAATGATACTGTATTGGACCCCTCTTATATATTAAAAAAAGTCATGGATGAAGTGTATTTTTCTTTGAAAACTGTATATAAAATATCTTTTTAATACTTCATCCATGGAGAATCACGCGCTTTTCAAAAGTAATTTCAATGTCTTGAACCACAAACCCTTTTCTTTCTTTAAAAGATCAACTCCGTAGTATTTAGCAAAATCTTGTGACTCGCTGGCTCCCTCCACCCAATATGAAGCCAGCCTTCACAACACCTTTCGCCAGGAGTCTTACTATTAGTTAGATTTGACACTGGTGACAAGGGGTCCAAGAGGCAAGGGGTAGGTCATATATAAGCCGCTTGTGCGTATGAATCCATAGAAAGAACTCGGTAATATATCAAATACAGTAATTCACAGTGCCAGTAATATATTTAGCACTAGTAACACAAATATACAGAGAATATAATATTACACAGAAAAACAATCCGTAAATCATATAATTTAATATAATATATTCAGTACCGACGGTGTAATCAGTTAAATAAAACGTGTGCGAAATCAAAAGTCCTTCTAATTTCATAATTATAAGTACCAAATATACTCAGATCACATAACCGTAAGCAAATGCGCAGTAAGGCATGCTCACGTCGTCATCATCGCAAAACCCAATATCATTATAGAAACTGCTCAATCACAAGACAATATCTCATTATAAATCCGTATCATCTTAATTGGCGCCGTATCACGGGTCAAATATCAATATACGATAACAATATCATTATAGCAGCTTCCTTTTTTATGTCCTGAAACTTCATCTTCTTTCCTTGTTTGAGGTCACCCATCAGTTGTAGTCGTGACTTTCCTGGTCCCCTTCTCCATATCATCTTGCTTTCAATGACATCACTCAATAAGTAATTTGTTATCATAATATCATCCAAGCAGAATGATTATATTTTCGTTTACGCTTCTTAGAAATCATTAGTCACTTGATATGTCCAATTTATCCTCTTTACTCCAGCATCCCATCTCAAAGTTTTACTAATATTATATTCTCTTTTATCTTCAGGGTCCATGTTTAAGTTCCATGCAAAGCAATGCACCATTTGTAACAGTCACAAGTTTCTTCCTCATCTTCAAGTCCAGTTTCCTAGTCAGTAGTATCCTCTTCTTGTTGAAAGCATTCTTGGCCATTGTTCTCCAGGTACAGTTTAATAGTTAGTAGCATCCTCTTCCGGTTGAAAGCATCCTTGACCATTGTTCTCCAGATCCAGTTTGCTAGTTAGTAGCATCCTCTTCCGGTTGAAAGCATTCTTGACCATTGTTCTCCAGGTCCAGTTTGCTAGTTAGTAGCATCCTCTTCCGGTCGAAAGCATCCTTGACCATTGTTCTCCAGGTACAGTTTAATAGTTAGTAGCATCCTCTTTCGGTTGAAAGAATCCTTTATCATTGCTCTCCAGGTCCAGTTTGTTGTCAGCAGCATCCTCTACTTGTTGTAGTAAGCCTTAGTCATTGCTAATTATGACTTTATCTCCTGTGTGCACCACGTGTCTGTCGCAATTAAACTTCCTAAACATTCTGAATTCTCTATACATTCTCCAGCTGCAACTTTCGCACCACGGTGTTCAGTGGGTTCTTTTCACTGGCATATCCTCATAACCTTCAATCTACCGATATTAGTTTTCGTTGCATATTCTCTTCCTGTTTAAACTAGTGTGCTCATAAGAGATTTAAGCTCTTCTTCTCCCTCCACCAGTACTATCAAGTTATATGCGTGTTTCACTGTACTTATCATTTATTGAAAATATTATTTGACGAAAAAAACAACTCTATCAAACGGTGCACAAATATGACAACTCTAGTGAGAGTGTTATAAATGTGTACTCCATTTAAATTTAAATATAGCGATCTCAATAGAATACAGTATGGCCCAATCATAATGATAAGCTAGTTACCTTTCTGAGTAAACGTAATGTTCAAAAACTTCAGTGCTATGGGTTGTGGATCAAGATCAAATTAGCGTTAATTAGTCAAAGATTCTCAGATGTTGACATTTTGTCTCTGACGGAATGAGACCGCCAGCACATCAGATCAATCATTTTGTTTGAAACAAAAACCCATAGCCTGACCTTATTGAATATGATTTCTCAGTCAACTCCAATATGCAGTGGGATGAGAAGGCAGCAATTGTGGTTGGCATTTTTTTTATGTAGGAAAGAAACAAGTGTAGAATTTGTTGGGCTTATGATATAAATAGAATAGACAGTCTTTGCTCTACCAGCACCACCAGTCTTTCACCGTATAGTTCCTTTATAATATACAAACTATTGATTAAAAAACACACAAATCCTTGCAAAACACGGCAAATAAGGCAACTCATCCCATGGATGTCAGTTGAGTTAAATGGGGAACGAACAGTGCATGCTAAGAACAGTCTTTCTGATAGCCCGTTCAGACTAAACGAATCGCAAGATACTGTCGTATTTTTTAATAATCGTGAATAATCGAGATAAAAACTGTCTCAGATAAAATTATTAATGCAGTTTGGGGCACCTCGTTTGAACCAATATATTCAACGTATTTTTATTCTGTTTGAGACAGTTTTCCGTGGTATCCAGCCCTTTGTGAGAGTAAGTCTCATGCAGCAACATTGGTATTCGATCCTTAGTGAGGTCAAGCTTCATGCATTAACATTGGTACTCGACCTATAGCTAGAGCAAGCTTCATGCATTAACATTGGTACTCGACCCTTAGCTAGAGCAAGCTTCATGCATTAACATTGGTACTCAACCCTTAGCTAGAGCAAGCTTCATGCAGCAACATCGAAACTCGACCTATAGCTAGAGCAAGCTTCATGCAGCAACATTGGTACTCGACCCTTAGCTAGAGCAAGCTTCATGCAGCAACATTGATACTCTACCCTTAGCTAAGCCAAGTCTCATGGAGCAACATTGGGACTCGACCCTTAGCTAAGCCAAGTCTCATGGAGCAACATTGAGACACGACCCTTGGCAGGGTCACAGTACCATCCAGGGACCTCTCTTCCCGCCGCTGCTCTGAGTGAAATAGAAACACACAGAAGATATCGACCTTTTCATATCGACCTATCAAGAGGAGCACAGTATGTCTCTGTGGTCAATGAGTGTCACAACAAGATTGTCTGTCAATCGTAGCGCTATTAGAGCTTTTAGCATGTCTTACTCTGGCCCAGGGTTTGATACCCAACTTGTTGCGTTAAGGGGTGGTTTTATAATTTGTTTGCGAACGAGTGCTGGTACAGTCATTCAATATCCACCCCAACCTCAAATTAGATTAAATATTTCATAAGTTTGTTTTTTTAACACCGCGTCTTACTACCCGTTCGGGTTATACGCTTATGCACTAATTACGCTAATGTGTTAGGAATGAATAAGGCTGAATTTTTAGAGGAAGTGTACCCACATTTGCGTGGGGGAGAGATAGAGAGTATTAAACACTTTAGTAGAAACCATTCTCAGTGCAGCTGACCGGGATACTAACCCCGCTCTTTGCATCATCAGTAGTCAGTCTATTGCGAGAGTGATGCTTCAGACCGTTCGACCACCGAAACAAGTTTTTTTTTCAATTTTAAAAACACGAGATTCAAAAACTAAAACAAATAGCTAGACGAATGCAATGTATTTTTTCGTACTTAATTCGGTATATTTTTATTATTTCCGTGTTGCGCGTTTAACACCCGTCCGGACTATCCGAATATTTACAATAATGAAGGATTACGAAGGTAGAGTTTAGAGGAAATGTACCCGCATTTTTGTGGTGAAAGAGTGGATTTTTTTAAACTTGTAGGCCCCTTTATCAGGCCACGATTCAAATTCAGATGTCACCGGCAAACTAGACTAAATGAGTTTGACATTTAGTCCGCGTGACCACCGATTCAGTTGTTGTATGGTTTGGTTCACAAATTAAAAAACAAGGCGGATTGATGCAAAATTTACACCAATATTTTAATTTACCCATATACATAACATTTTTAAAATTTATTTCATTTTAGCGTTAAGGTGGAAACAAGCTATTTTTACAGTTTTTAAACAAAAATACTTTTTTTCTAACCAAAATAAATAAAATATTGTTTCAGTAAATACGTCTAGTTTAATTGTATACGACCCGTTTCGGTGGCCACATGGTCTAAAGAGTTACTATAGTGTTAGGCTAAACTGCCGATGACTGGGATATCGCGGTTCGATTCCGGTCGGGTGTACTGAGGGTGGTTTTTCCCTAAATGTTTTCCTACTCTCTCTCTCTCTATCTCTGTCTCCACACAAATGAGGGTATCACTTCCTAGAAATTAAACCTTCCTAATCCCTAGCCCGTTAGAGTAATTATTACATATGCGTATAACCCAAATCAGTAGTGTAGAGGAAAAATCAGTGCTAAAAAATAAGTTCTTAAATGTTTGTCATGCGCATAGTGGTATTTGAACTGTATAAATGAAGAAAAAATCTCCTGTTAAAATACCGCAATGCTCATGACAGATATTCAAGCGGTTGAGATGCGAAGAAGATTAAACCGAACCTGTCCACTGAAGCAATATTTTATTTATTTATACCTGAAATGTTTTTTTGACATAATAACTACAAGAAAACGTGACCTTGACTCGCGTTTCCTTTCCTACCAACACAAGGACGTTGCCTAGCCGTGACGTCACGGCGCGTCAAGATTTAGGGGTTCTCCAGTTTGATGTATTAATCACGTTTAATTTGGTGAATTTGAAACACAAACCATACATTCTTTAATAATTCTCTAAGAATATTCATACATTGTCAAAATATTAATATTTGAATCTTAAAACAGTTTTTTAACGTATTTTTTTTATATCGTCTAAAACTCAGGCTATTTTGTTTCATTCGCGAAAATGTCCTGTAGGAGTCCTCCTGTCAGGATGTAGATTAAAAAGTCCGCGCAAATATCTATCTAGAATAGGAAACAAGGAAAAGTTAATTTTTAAATGCAAGTCAATTCTGTCTAGAGGCAAATAATAGAGTGAGTGTTTATACTCGTTAGAGGAAGAGGGGAAGTGATAATAGCATATAGACTAAATTGCTCATTTTCTTCCCTTTCTTCCTATATCGCACTTAGAGTCTAAGTGTAATAGTGCTTAAGAGTACTTAATGCGTCTAGTTAAGATACAACCCGCCACTAAATATAGCTTAGAAATCTCCAAGTTGGTAACGCCGTTAACACCCATTGTTAGTTGAATGTTAAGCCAAAATTGGCCTTGTCTAGTAACCAATTGTCGATCTCGGTGGTCTCGGAGTAATGTGCTCGCCTCGAGACCCGATGTTCGTGAGTTCAAACCCATCCGAGGTCGACGGATTTTTCTTGAGCGATAAAAATTCGTAACACAGCTTCCTTCGGAGGGGAAGTAAAGGCATCTGTCCCATGTTTATTGTGGAATGTAAAATAACCCTGGAAGGTATAATAAAATACCTTTCCTGGAAAAATTGGTAGGCCCTTTCGTTCTAGCTCATAGAAATTCTCATGTGCTGATATAATCAGTCGGTTCAGAAAGTGCACGTTAGATTTTTAATTTAAATTAAAAATAAAATAAATTAGTTATTTCCCATTTATGAAGTAAGATATTGTAGTTTTATTTTGAAGCTCCTTTTATGGTATTAGTAGACTTAATTAATAGTAGGCCTAATATTTATCGAGTTCATAGCGCTAATTAAATGTTAGTTGTTAATGTTAATTGAGTTTGTTTGTAAGTATTGAGTAGGATTATGGTAAAGACAAACTTTTAAAAATTAATTTATTCTATGTCAATTTTACTAGATTTCTAGTGTTATTTTATGTATAGATACAGTAGCTCCATAGCTTCTTTGGTGCCGACTGACAGCTCACAGCTGAAAGCTGACGGCTTTGAAAAGCTACCAGACCAAATTATGTATCCCTACGCCAAACCATATGATCTGCAAAAATGTGTTTAGCAGCTGTCACTTCTGATAGTCAAAATGTATGTATATACCTAAATGTTGACTGTCAGAAGTCAGCTGTGAGCTGTCAGTCAGCACCAAAGAAGCCATGGGGCTACTGTACTATTAATCATATCAAAGCTAACAGCTAGTGGAGATTATGTAGGGCTTAAAGTAGGCCTATACATAAATAAAGGAAAATGGTTTTAGCAACTTTTGTAATTGTCAAAATAAGTTTCTTCTTATCTGAATGACTGAATCTGACTTACAGACTACAGTTAAATTTTCATGGTAAAAAATCCTATCTGACATTTATAAAAGTTACTAGAACTACTTTCACGTATTCATATTTCAAGTCACTTTTGATAGTTATGATCACTACATATAAAATAATAATAATAATAATAATAAAGTAGAATATCATTGTTGACTGCAAAAAAATATATTGTTTGTACAGAATCCTACTGCCTCACCTGATGATGGCTGAAAGCTCCAGTTTTCGAATAGTCACGTGTGTAGGACAAACACGTCCAGTTTTCGATTCCTTGTGCATCATATTATGTAACAACTTCACACGCCCACACATTCATCCACGCACACCATTACAAACTCTTCTTCGTTAAAACTAATGCGTTCAAACAAACGAACAACGCCAAGCGTCATTGTTGTAAGCAGACATGGTCCGGTGGAAATTAGAACACTTTTGAAAAGGTGATTGGTCAGGAGGGGGAAGGGAGGGGGCGTTAAGAAGTGGAGGGCAGGTTGTTTGAGAAAGGTAGGGGGTGTAGGTTTGCCGTAGTCCGACACAAAAATAGTTGGGATTCGCGGCATTTATAAGATCGATCATTTGGCTACTGAGGGAAACTTTCAGACACCTTCAATCCCACCCACGTAATTTGGACGCCTGGTTTTCAGGCGCATTACATCTGCATTAGGATGTATCATATTTTACATGTGTTTACGTTGTCTAATGCGTCAGGCACGCGATAGACTGGATCAAAGGTAAACCCAGGTTCAGTGTATAGTATTATTATTATTAATAATAATAATAGCACCACGTCTTACTACCCGTTCGGGTTATACGCTAATGTCTAATGGTAGGGTGACTGTAAGATGAAATGGAGGACCTACAGTTTAATGTGGGATCCGAACCACGGTGGAGGCCTGGCATTCCACACGATCACAAGTTGTGATTAATACACGTCTTGTCAGATGTTAAGGAAGGGTTAGTCAATCAGATAAATCTGTGCGGGGACCGAGGATTGAACCCCGAATCTCCAGCACCCCTAGACCACCAGGTCTCCCAGTGTATAGTAGGATTCAGGTAAGATCATATTTTGAGTCTACTTAGTGGGAAAATTCTACAAGAACCTTTTTTTAAAAATCTCTATTCATATAGACTACTCTCCACTTTCCATAGAGCAGGGTGCGCCTTATAAAGCACTCTAAATTTTGTTTAAGGCTCTTTGCTAGCACGACGAATGTCAGTCATGTTTCAAACAACTAATACACTTATAAATGCAGTATGATCTTAAAACACCCACAGAGTAAAACAGGAAAGCTAAATTTATCAAAAAAGATTAATGAAAAATATTTATTATTTCAATAGAAAACAGCATACCTAGACATTCACAGATCATGACTTTACAAATAGTACAGATCACATAACAAAATACAAAATCTAGAATGCATATGTTTGGCTCAAGTTGTTACGTTAAGTTAAGTGAATAGTGATCACACATCTCTTAAGTGAAAGCTACGTTAAGTTAAAGTTAACGTAACGGTCACTTATCGTAAAGAAACCACTGGGCTATCACGATTCACTTATACCCTGATTTTGGTTGGAAGAACAGTAGAGAAAATCAAAACCTATTTATTTGAGGCCAACATTGATAATATTTTCTTATATCATTTGTGTTATTTGATAGGTATTGATAATATCTATCAAAAGTAACATCTGCAGATGACATGACTTTATGTATGAATATATTAACATTGTTATAGTAACTTTAGTAACTAACTTCTACTGTTCTTCCTTTATAGCTTAATGTAATAGCTTGAGCCAAACATCAGCATTCGAGAGCATAAATGTTGATATGCGATCTGTACTATTTGTTAACAGTGTTATCTGTGACTATATGTATTGTTTACTTTTGATATATTTGATTACATTGCAATAAAATATTTATCATCCAAACTAATTGTATCGAATTTAAGTTTTTTTGCACGTTATACTTTTCCTATTTTAGTGTTGTGTTACACTCGTCGTCAATCATGATGTAAAAGTAAAACCTAGCTTGCATACCTTATAAACAAATGAAGTAATGATACTTGCGAAACATATGAAGTACTAAATAGCAGTGTTAACGTGATTGGCTGACTAGATAACGTGATACCATTCACTTATAATTCACGAAACGTAAATGATCTCCCAAGACATCTCTTACTATAATGTCGGGATCACGATCAACTTAACGTTAACTTAACTTTCACTTAACGTTACGTAACGTTCCCTTATGGTTCACCTAACTTAAGAAAACAAATTTGTTATCACGATTCACGTAACTAAACGTAAAAACTCGAACCAAATATCTGCATTTTAGAGTAGGCCTACTTATGTGTTCTGATCTGTGATTTGTACTATTTGTAAAGTGATGATCTGTGAATGTTTACAGTTTTCAATCGATATATATAAATATATATTACTAAACTTTTTTGATAAATTTAGCTTTCCTATTTTAGTTTAATTATTTTGTTTCAATGTCTGATCACTAGAACTTAAACTAAAGAGTAAACCTTAGTCATAAAACCAACAAATGAATTACTAAATAGTTCTGTAGCGTCACTCGCATAGTGATTGGCTGGCTAGATCACGTGATACCTTTCATGTAACGTTCACTTTACGTAAAAGACCTCCCAGGACATCTATTACGTTAAGTCAACTGCAAGTGAACGTTAAGTTAACTGCACCGTGATCATTTCCATTTAAAAACCACGAGAGATATTTCACGTTACATGAACTATAAGTGAAGGGTATCACGTGATCTAGACACTAAACAGTGGTCTAATAATCTCAATGTCGACTAGGAAATTCGTGTTCAATTATAATTATTATTGTTGTATTTATTTACTTGGTGAAATTAAGGCATAAGCGTTCGCTTACATTTAACTATGTCTTAAGTTAACATTACACTGCATTGATCAATTATTATTATTTCATTAAATAAAACACAGGAGACATGTATTTGTTCAGGAAAACATACACATGAACATAAAATATTGCAATGAGATAAACACGTAAATAAACCAGCAACAAACATAGTAATCAACTTGAACTAAGTAAATCTAGATCAGTAGTGGAAACAAAGAGATAAAATAAAATAAAATTAATAAACATTCTTACATCAAATACGCACACACATGGATTATGCTACAGCTCACACGCTAGAAATATAGTGATTGGTGAGTCACTATATTATAAAGCCACATGGCTGACTCACTTACTCACTCACTCACTCACTAACTGACATTAATGTTTACCCGCTTCCAGATTAGCTAGAAACTTGAAATTTGGCTAACTTCTAACTTCTAGCTTTTAACCGGTGGGAAAATTCCAAAAAGTTAAAAAAATTCATTTTAAACCCCCGAAAAAATTCAAAATGGTGGAGCAGCCTTAAAGTCGGTGTGAATATTTCTTTGGAGGCCTCTTGTGGCTAAACGGTAAGACCTATCAAAAAACGGATTGCACCAGAGCCTTATTTTTTGTTTTTATGTAAATTTTGAATATTTTACACACATTTTTTAATTTTCTGGCACACTTATGGGACAGATAGAATCATAAAATTGTAAAAATAAATCCACGTTCAAAACAACGCTGAAATTACATTAGTTTACACTCACTGGGGGTTTGGGGGCGGAGCCCACAACGAGCAAAGCGAGTTTGTTTCTAAAATCAGGTGGCCCATTCATATCTGTGAGGTCTACAGGTGACTTGTTCCGGGCTAAGGCAGATGAGACAGTGAAATATTTTAAATAAAAATTAGTTTTGCATCTCAAAACACGGAGATATTAGTGCAACTTTATTCCTCTCACACCTAAGTTATTTATCAAAGCCTTCACCGCATCAACACCTGTGTTTTTTAAATCCTATCTTAGAAAGGAAAAAAACGAAAGACAATTAATTAGCAGATTAGTATGTCAAAAGCCTTCGAATATTTAGATGGGTCTATATTTAATACTGATTTGAGCAGTGGTGTACCTGAATATTCGCTCACCTAATTTAACATAGCCTAACCTAACATAGCCTAACTTAATATTAGGAATTAAATGAATAAAGGTCCGAAAAGATACACTTACAAATGAGTTCTGATTTGTTCTAAGGTATAACTTTTGTCCACACCCACACACACATACAACTACAATTCCTGAGGGCGGCATTAACAAAGAGCCACTACCTAAAAATATCCTAGTCTAAAGATGTCCTAAGAACTACATAGTGGCGTTGAAAAAGAGATTTTTTTAAAAAGGGCGGCATTGACAAAGAACCACCACCTAAAAATGTCCTAGTCTAAATATCTCCCGCCACACCGGCACTGCTACATTTGAGACTACACTCGTGTATGTATCTGCAACAATGTATTTTATTTCGTTTCGTTTTATTACTATATCGTTTTAAAAAAAACTCTGTACAGTCAACATGGCCGTAGCCCCTCTTGAAAGCTGACAATAGAAAGTTAATATGGTCTATTTTCGATCTAAACGAAACAAGAAAATACGAGTATGTACCTAGTTATTCTATTGTTTAAGTACATTTAAAAAAATAATTTGTGATTATATTTAATATTCAGGAATTAAAGCTGGACAAAGACAATGACAAAATATTGACAAAGGAAAAAGGAAGTATTTAGGAATGTGGGAAGAACTATGGAAGAGGGTCAGACTTTATGATTAGGACTGGAAACCATTAGAATGATTGTCTCGATAACACGTCGCAGATGAGTCGTCAAAGAAACAAGAATGAAGGGGTGGGGTAAGATAAGAGGAAGGGGTGTCTAGCTACCAAACAACTTGCAGTAAGATATAATAGCCAAAGTTTTCAATACATTGGCTCAAGTTGGAAAAATTTTTATTTGAAAAGAGTACAATTTTGTATTATAAATGGGGTGGGGGGGAGGTAGCCTTTACCCAAAGCACAAATTTCTAGGCCTCTAGCTTTATTAGAAAAAACGAAATCGTCTTTAAAATTATCCATGTTGAAATCCCCTCCGACTGAAACCTCACTCCCCCCTCTCATGCTCTACCCCCATTGGGTATGCCTTTATTTAATAAGTCGCGCTATGTAAGTTTATAAATATCAAACAAATTTAAAGCAATTAATGTATTTAATCCCTGCCCTTAATTACAGTAAAAACTAACTCCAGATAGCTTCTGGAGGCATTAATATTTGTAATTTTTCTTTGCCCTGGCTACGGCCTTGACATGCTTCAACCTCACCCTTATTCCCTTTCCTATTATTTTGCTTCTAGGCTAGAACTGCCGGTGCGCTGACGTCATAGAAAAGACAATCTCCCGGCCACTACCGGCTGACGTAAAAATCTCGCGAGAACCACGTGGTTGTGAGTACAATAGACTCTCGGCTGTTTTATCCATTCAAACGTCAAAGGCTGGGGTATAATAATCTATGGTTTATCGTTACTGCATTGTTTTAATCCTACCGCTCATTGTGATATTTTTATTGTCTCTATATAATTAATGAAATACTCAAAAAAGAAGAACCTCATCACTAATTTTCGTGACTCTGACACATCATCTAAAGGTAGGACATACGATCCAATTAGTTCTGCATGCACTGTAGCTTATTTCTAATAGTAAGAATTTATTTGCCCCATTCGATAACCAACAATCAAGATAATTTTTCTGGTTTGCCACTGACACAGGACGTCGGGGTTTGAATACCAACGGATTATACTAAGTGTGATTTTTCCTAAATGGTTTACCACTTTTTCTCCACGTGAAATCGGGAACATTTTCTCTCAGTTACATCCTTCATTCCTACCCTATTAGCGCGACTAAATGTTTTTAGGCTGAATGAGTAATTAGACTAATCCATACGTTGACACACACACACGATCCACAAAATATTACGCATTGCTTCAAATATTAAATATAAAGCCGCACAGGTGGGCACGCTGGCAAAGACGTCAGCCGAATTTTAACTGATTTTTCTATGTCAGATAAGTCCAGATTCAAAGCCCGGTCATATTCTTATTATATAAATATTTAATGACATTAAAACAATGTTCACACCGGTAAATTCATACATATATAATGAATGAATGATCTGCATCTTATCACTCTTAACAGACAGTGCTGTCCCCCTCCTCACACACCCTCCTTCCATCGGTGTTCACACGGTTTTAAGGTATCTCACTAGTGTTGGATTGGACTGTCGGTGCTGGAGAGATCAGGGTTTTAATCCCAGCAGGGCCTACTGATGGTGGTTTCTCCTTAATGGTTTCCCACTCTCTCTCTCTCTCTCTTTCTTTCTCTTTCTCTCTCTCTCTCTCTCTCTTTCTCTCTCTCTCTCTCTCTCTCCCTCCACACAAATGTGGGCACACTTCCTATAAATTCAACTTTATTTATCTCTATCACATTATTATAATTAGTAAGCCTACATATATGTGTGCAACCTGAACAGGTAGTAAATGTAGTGCTAAAAGAATGTGTATGCAAGAACAAAAAAAGACAATAAAACAAACTATTATTGATTGTGTAGCAAATTATTATTATTATTATAGTATAAATCTTGTTTCTAAAAATTTTATCTAATTTAAAATATGGACACAATTTACAAGCTACACATTAAAAAAAAAGTAATTTCAATAGATCGGGGTCCAGTCCAGGTGTGCTCCTAGTAACCCCTGTCTCTGGGACTGACTGAATTGATATTTGGTGAAAATGAATTAAAGGGTTGAAAAAAACCCAGGTTATTTAAAAAAAAAAAGCACAATCGAGTTATATTATGTTGTGTTTTTTTACTTGATTTAGCATACACATGCTTACTTTTTTTTAAAAAACACTTGTCCTACTACCTGTTTAGGTTATACACATGTATGATAATTACTCTAATGGGGTAAGGATGAGGTAGGAAGGATTCTAGAGGTAATCCACCCACATTTGCATTGTAGAAGAGTGGAAAACCATTTAAGAAACTCACCCTAAGTGGACCCGATAAGGATTCAAACCTTGATCTCCCTGTTACCAGCAAACCAGTCTAGCATGAGAGTGATACCCTAAACAATTTGGCCACTGATTTAACTAATCAAGAAAATATAGGAATTATTTGGGATCAAGTGGAATATTTTTGTAATTTTAATAAATTAAGAAATTAAGTGATTATACTGTAGTAAAATATTTGCCCAAGGGTTTCTGTTCTTTCATGATAAGCGTTCCTTTCCTGCTCCTGACTTCTTTGGTGCTGACTGACAGCTCACAGCTGACAGATGACGGCTTTGAAAAGCTACCAGACCAAATTACGTATCCCTACGCCGAACCATATGATCTGTTAAAACATGTGTTTAGCAACTGTCACTTCTGACGGTCAAAATTTAGGTATATACCTAATTGTTGACTGTCAGAAGTCAGCTGTGAGCTGTCAGTCAGCGCCAAAGAAGCCATGGGGCTACTGGAGTTTTGTATTCATTGAATAAATATTTTAAAATTATGGACTAGTTTGGTCTGAGCCAGGGAACCAGTTGAGCGGTGAAAAAACTGAAATTCAGTTACAGTTAAGACAAGTAAGATAAAAGTGTTGTTGACTAGGTTAGGTAGGTCTAACCATTTTCAAAAATCAATCACAATGAATGCAAAATAAACTAATTTTTTTTAAGTGGGCTTTTTTTAATAAAACAATAAATAAAAGTTAGGATTTTTCCAGGGTGGGTAGAATAATTATAACCCTACCTTAAACAAAGGCAACACTGTGACAGGAATATAAAGGGGAGAGGGGGGTTGAAATAACAATAACCCAGTTAAGACTCAAAGAATATAAGTTTATTTCAACATGAGAATACATTCCAGCCTTCAAACCCAACTGTCCAGTTGTTACATGCATGAAAGTTGGAAATTGCACCTATATTTAGTCTCCAGCACGAACATAAACTGGAAGCTGGGTTAGCTGATTAAGATAATCAATCAATACTAACTCATGTTCATCTCCTGATAAAACGTCATAAAAATCATAATAAGCATGCAGAAGAAAGTATTAAACAATTTACAATCTATAACATGACAATCATAACAGTATATCACAGTATTCTATGTAGAATATTATCTTAGACAATATAATCAACAAACACAATCGAAGGTGCTTGTGAGGATTCGCTTACATGCCATCTAGTGAGTAAACTCTAGATTACACTTGTACAAATATCAACACCGTTAAGTTTCATCATACAAGTATTAC
This sequence comes from Timema douglasi, assembly GCA_901482245.1. Lineage (NCBI taxonomy): Eukaryota > Metazoa > Arthropoda > Insecta > Phasmatodea > Timematidae > Timema > Timema douglasi. The sequence goes on along the minus strand of CABEEJ010000019.1, from coordinate 358,941 downwards.
TGCATTAAAACATGACTTATAGCCTCTATTAAATTGGAGCTTATTTCGTGTATAAAAAAATCAATGAGCTCACAACTTCTTTTTTTTTATCCTGGCTTCAAAGTTCTATCCATAACTACTTTATAACAAAGCAGTACGTTATATATAATATATAATATTGCAGTCTTGGTCCTTTTTACTACAAATAAATACATCGTTTTAGTTCTGTGTGAAATTTGATATCAGTCTCTGTTTTTCTGTTACCTTCTAGTTTCGCTTTGCACAGGGAATTTTGAAGATCTTATCAAGAAGATAACAGATCAAGAAAATGATACCATATCTCAAAAACAGGAACAACTAGACACATAAGTTAATATGTTAACTTGTTCTCACAATTAATTAACACATTATTTTTGGTACTTCAGTCACTATATAAAAAAACGCGTGCATTTATAAAAATAAACGAGTAAGTATTGTTTTTACTGTGACTGACATGGAACATTACTAGGTTAATGGTATGCACATTGTGCAAATAACTGCCATTTCCTTCTCTTTAAAATATAAATAAAAATATAAATGTATTTTACTTTACCAATAAACATTGCTGTAATTTTTTTTTTCTAAACAGAAATATAGTATAAATTATATACGTTCTCCTAATTATTTGGTATAAAAAGTAACAAAATAAATACAACCGAAATCTAACTAACATAATTTCATTGTTGTATCTATCGTCGAGCATCGATTAAAAATAACAAGAAATAATAATAAAAAAATCGTAACGTAATAAACGTTTTGAGTGGAATTTTTGCGAGTGGTTTTTTATTTGTTTATTTGAAGAGTTGCCTGGCGTAGTACCATATGCGAAAGAAGTACTCATCCCGTCGAAGCAAGGCACCGCGTGCGTACGAGTGAATGTCGGCGTCCATACCGGCCTCCCTCATCCACGACGTTGTGGTTTCCGTGCTGAAACTCAGCGTGGGAGCAGTCGTGTCCATCTTTTCCACTTCTTGTTGCTCCATGTCTGTGCAAACAAACATTCAGAGAGTTAGTGGGAAACCATTTAGGAAAGACGACCCTCAGCACACCCTACTGAGATCAAACCACAATATTCCGGTCATCAGGAGTCTAGTCTATTGTGAGTGTAACGCCTTAAACCATGAGACCACCTAAACAGGTTACTGTCCAATTTTCATAGGGAGAACCTTATTTGACAGATAGAAACATTACTAGATCTACTTTCATGTATATTCATATGTCAAGTCATGTAATCTTCAGCTGTCACTTTTGATGGATATATTAACGTTGGCCACAAAAAGATGTTTTTTTAATATCCCTCCAATGAAAATTAGATTGTTCTTAATCTTTTATATTTATAAAATAAGAGTTTGTTTGTCTTTCAGCAGCATTGCGCAATATTTACCTCAGGAAGAGGTCTGAAATCTTAAAGATAGTTGCCCATGTGCATGATATGCACCTTGAAACCGGAATTTTATCATTTTGTTTACATTTTTTTTTAGTTAATTAAAATCTGGGCTGGAAGCAATAAAATAGAGGTTTATTTTTTCTGTTTGTTTGAAGCAACGCCAGGTACTTCTACTAGTATTTAATAAGGGTGTGTGTGAAGCATCGTAATGTCAAAGTCAAAGCTCAAATATCCTTTACTTTAAATGTGACGCACACCGTAACCTTTGCATCTTTGAAACAATTCAAAGGTAGAAGAAAACTTCTATATATTATTGTGAACAAATTTGAAATATCTCACTAAATATTACATATTTCAACATACAAAACAATTTTATAACAGCTACTAAAGATTAGCTTAACATCGACTAGTGATTAAATGACATATGTAACTAAGCATGGATAAATTCAGATATGTCATCATATAGCTTGTTTTTTATATTATCGTAATCTTTTTATTTGCCTGGATGATTTAAAAATCGAAAGTAGTTTTATATGACAACAACAAAAACTTTATCTTCGAGGTGACCTGGCGGTCTAGGGGTAAGGTGTCAGACTTCTATGCTGGCGGCCGGGGTTCAATCCTCGGTCCCGGCAAAGATTTATCTGATTACCAAACCCTTCCTTCACCTCTGACAAGACAACTTGTGAATGTGGGGAATGCCAGGCCTCCACCGTGGTTCGGATTCCACGTTAAACTGTAGGTCCTTCATTTCATCTCACAATCACCCTACCATTACACATTAGCGTAAGTGCGTATAACCCGAACGGGTAGTAAGACGCGGTGCTAATAATAATAATTTATCTTCGAATTTGTGTTGAATGTTTAAGGCTTTGACTTTGCTTAGCAATTTAAAAAGTAACTGTTGCTCACCCCTAATAATTAAACACGTGTTATATCACTGGCATGAGCTCTCACCTGTTGGCCTGAGGACTTTGAAAGGCTCCTCCGACTCTAGGGCCTCGCTGGCTCCAACTTCATTGCGGGCGTATATCCTTATGAGGTACTCGTGATTTTCCTGCAAGCAAATTAGCGTCGTGTAGAAGATAAACCAATATGAAGACAATAATAATTATAGAATGTGTTCAAGCTTTGATGATAGTTTAACACTGTTGCAATAGTTACTATTTTACTTCTATATATGTCTGTTTCCCAAAAAAAAATTCTGGTCGTGTACCCCTTTCGGAGTCATAACCCAGACAACAGCTTACCCCTGCATGTACTAGTTATGAATCACACACAACCTGAATTCTCTGAAGGGCAATTAGGCCCACTCATGCAACTGCTAGTGAAGAGGAAGGAAAATTCAAAATATATATTTTTAATATGACTATATTTATTTCAAGGGATCCATAATTAACAGAACAAAAGTGTACACTACCTGAAGATCTTTGATAGTGAGTTTCTGTACTCCAACCTTCACCCGTCCCACCTCCATCCACATGGTCTTCTTTATGTCACGTATAGCAATGGTGTATCCTTCCAAAGGTGCTCCTCCGTCAGACTCGGGTATGCCCCACTCGATGATAATGGAGTTAGGGCCGAGGCTGCGGATCTCCAATGGTGCAGTGGGCGGGGATGGAACCGCTGTAAGGGAGTGAAATAAAAAAATATTTCTGGTCACTGCGTATTATTACCCATATGGGTTGTAAGCATATATGTATTAATTATGCTGATGTGCTAGGTACAAGTAAGGCTACATTTAGAGAAAATGTACCGCATTTGCATGGAGAGAAAGTTAAAAACTGTTTAAGGAAAACCATTTAGTACACCCAACCAAGATTCAAATCCATATATCTCTGCAATCTGCATTCCAGTCTATTGCGATGCCTTAAACCATTTGACCACTGACATGGTTAGTATTATATTAATCTATTTATTTTTGTTGCTTCGCAGGGTTATTAGTGACTGGCACCTATTGAAATCAAATAACCACACCGTACTTTTATTTAAAAATGTTGTTAACTGAGAAGTGATTTTTTTAAAATTCTAGTAACGAACGTACTTGCGTGAGTCTTGAGGCTGACGAGTTCGGTAGAGGCTGGAGGGCTAAGGCCTATGGAGTTCTCCGCACTCACTCGGAAGAACCACTCTGATTTTTCCTTCAGGTTGGCTATGCAGTGCTGTGTCACCGACGGCTCCAGTGTTACCACCTTGGTCCACTTGTTGGAGGATGATTGCCTCTTTTCGACGATGTATCCTGGGAGGGACCAAGAAAGAGGCATACAGCTTTAGTCATATAACAGTAATTTCAAAATACAAGGGGGGGGGGGGGAA
>CABEEJ010000019.1:250959-355130 GCA_901482245.1 Timema douglasi | reverse complement strand
AAATAAAAAGAAAGAGGGGGGGGGGGGGAATAAAATAGTTATTTATATGATGGAAAACACCTGAGCCTTCAATTATAAATTTTAATCGTCTTGCTATTTAACCTTTTTAGTACTATTAGCTGATATTATTGGATTACTAGATTTGCGCTAGTTCTGGCTTTGCCCAATAAATGTATGAGCTACTTTACTAGATATCAGGTAATATACCCTGATTTTGGTTGAAAGAACAGTAGATAAAATTCAAACATATTTCTTTGAGGCCAACATTGATACAATTGTTCTATATGATTTATGTTATTTTTTAGGTTTTGATAGTATCAATCAAAAGTGACAGCTGCAGATAACATGACTTGATATATGAATATATTAAAATTATTTAGTACTTTTATTAACTAACTTCTACTGTTCTTTCTACCAAAATAATACTTTAATTACTATATGTCAGGAGTAACTGTTAATACTTTACTAGATATCAAGTATGCCTGTACACTATACTAGCTATCAGGTATTTGTTTCCATTTTTTATGAAGAACATGACAGGATATGTTTGGCTAGGCCATGGCCCCCAAAGGGGTATGCGACTGGCAAAAGTCTGTGAAACACTGTTTTAATGGAATTTCATGATGTGGTGTGATCAACACATAAACCGCAAGAGTTGTTTGTTTTTAACAATTTATTAGTCTAGGTGGGCCCTGCCCCACAGTACCTGTTAGCTCAGTCCCGCCTGTGCTGGTAGGTGGTCCCCACTGGATGGTGACGCTCTTGCTGGTCACATCCACCACTGTGAGGTTGGTCGGGGAAGATGGGGCACCTGCCGCAAAAAAAAAAGGTTGAGTATAATAGTAAATAAATGTTCACAGTTGGGTGGTAGGTGATGCTAGAGATCAAGGAGAGGGGTGGGGGTGTAGTGCCCCTGTAAGATAACGTGTTCCCCTCTACTAGAGAAACTATTAATACAAAAATACTATTGATATATAAAAAGGGAAATATTGATAGTGATAGGGTATATGGTCAACCCCTCGATCTTGGAGTAAAGTGCTTGCCTCAGGACCTGATGTTTGTGGGTTCAAACCCAGCCAGGGTTGTTATATTTTTCTTGAGCAATAAAAATCTGTAGCATAACTTCCTTCGAAGAGAAAGTAAAGCTGTCGGTCCCATTTAAAAGAACCCTGGAAGGTGTGGGAAACCACCTTTCCCAGAGGTTCTATCCATAGTGCTCGCTCTGAGAAATTCTGTTGTTCTGATATAATCAGTCAGTTTAGAAATTGCACATTAAATATCTTAAATAAATACATACTAACAATAGAAATACTTAATGTACATTAAAATATGAAGATTTTTTTAGTCTTTATTAGTGAGACTTGACTAGTGTTGAGTAATTAAGAAATATTAATAGGTCTACTTCACATTGCCTGCCTCCTCTCCTGTTGCCCCCTTTGACTCCCATACATGCTATAGTATAGTTTAGTCTCCCTCTGACATTAATTTGGTGGTATGCCTATTCTCGGGATGTCTAAAAAGGAAAAATACTCGACAAGCTCAACTATGATTTCCTTGCTATAAATACTAAAACTACCAGTATCATTAAATTATAAAGCTACTGACAAATAGTTTAGTAAAATTTGGGCTTAAATGTTTAATAATAAATAAGGTTAATATTTAGTTAAAGTTTATATTTTAAATAGCAGTATTATTTATAACAATAGTGTATTTTGATATATATTTTTAACATCTTTATAAATCCTGATATGGGCTAAAGTCTAGGAAATTTGGATTTTAGGAACAGTGAAAAGTCGGGGCGTTATCTTTGAAAGTTTGTAGACACCCTTTTAGAAATTTTTGTAGTAAAGTAAATCCCTTAAGGCTACCCTGTTTCATAAATGTAAATTTGAGATTTGAAATTTATATGTTAAGATTTGGATTCACATTCACAAAATAGCCCATCCTTGAATTTTGTGTATATTTTAAATTATGCAAGTGTATTTGTATTATAAAAACAAGAAAAAACTCCATGGTTTTTATTTCACAATCGAGCAATATTGATCAAATGGCCACCATCATAGTGATGATAATGGTAACATTTGCGAATAGAGGGTGTCATGTGTTCAGCACAACAAACCCTCCAGCCGTTAATCTCAGTTTTTTAGACTAGAGGCACTACTTATTTATCCAAGTAGCTCCTCATTTGTCCTCATTTGTCCTCGCGAGGCTGAGTGTGACCCCATTCCAGGCTCACAACTTCACAGAAAAATCTGGAGGTGCCAGGGATAGATCTCGGGGCCTCTGGATCTGTATGCAATTAACTCTGAGCACTAGACCATAGAGGTGGTCATTTAATACTATAAAGCAAAATAAAACCAGATTGTACCCAGCAGAGGTGGCCATAAAAATAAACAAAATAGTGAAATATGGCCACGTACTTATCCTCTTGCCGGCAGTTATGGGTTCCTCGGGAGCATACGGAACACTTGGGCCGACGTCATTCCTTGCTGTTACTCTCAGGTGATAAGAGATGTTCACCTTCAGTGACGACACCTCGATGTGTGTCACATCAACGGTAGTACTTCCAACCTGACATACATAGCAAAGGAATGGTTGCTTTAGGAAATATTTGTAATTTAAATGTATTTAAAATAAGTAACATTTATATTGTGTACTCTTATCATCACTGATATTTCTTTTCTTTTTTTGCCATAGCTTCTCATTAGCCTTTCAAGTTATACACAAACATACAAATTACAGTTAATGTGCTGGGTATGGAGAAGATGGAATTTTATATGAATTATAACCACATTGGTGTGGAGGGAGAGTGGAAACCCATTTACAAATACACCTGACCAGGATTCTAATCCCAATCTTTCCGTCATCAGTAGTCCAGTCTATTACGAGAGTGATACCTTTAGACATTTTAACAACCAAAGTGTTTTTTTAAAAAGTAAATTGTTATATTATAAGGTGGGATATTTTGTTAGTAATTGGTGGCCTATCCTAAAATGTGAAATTTTTTATTTTTTTTCCCCACATAAACTACTAAGAGATAATAAATCTAAACTTTAAATAATTATTTAATCTCAAAATACTTCTTTCACAGATTTCACTTCTTCAAATCTTTTAAATTTCTTTGAACTGAAGTATTAATAAAAGAATACTCAAAATTTCCCCAATTTAAGAAAAATAAAAGTTACCAAAATTGTTCAAAATTTTTTCCCAAGAAAGTTATTCCCATCCTAACACCAATTTATGGCCGCCCTCACCTTTTGCCACGCCTTTTTGTTGACCTCCCGCCTCTCGACAATGTACTCGAGTATCGGGGACCCCCCGTCCGTCTCAGGAGGCTGCCACGTGATGGTAAAGGAAGTGTCTGTCATCCCAGACACGTCCAGGGGTCCTCTCGGAGGAGAGGGCCTGTCGTACTTGCTCCTAATAGTGACTGTGTCACTCTCCAGAGCTTCAGATGACCCCACAGGGTTCTCAGCAATCACCCTAAACATGTATTCCGCATCTTCGCGAAGCTTCTGCACACAGTAAGATGATACATCCTTCTCCACATCCGCAACCTGTAATACAAGTCGAATTCATTGTTAGGAGCAGGTATCAGTTTTAGTGGAAAATAATATACGTTACACACACACACACACACACACACACACACACACACACTGTTTACGAATTCAAATATTATATTATTATTATTATTATTATTATTATTATGATTATTATTATTATTATTATTATTATTATTATTATTATTATTATTAGCAGCACCCCGTCTTACTACCCGTTCGGGTTATATGCACTTACGCTAATGTGTAATGATAGGGTGATTGTGAGATGAAATGGAGGACCTACAGTTTAACGTGGAATCCGAACCATGGTGGAGGCCTGGCATTCCTCACATTCACAAGATGTCTTGTCAGGGGTGAAGGAAGGGTTTGGTAATCAGATAAATCTTTTCCGGGACCGAGGATTGAACCCCGGCCGCCAGCACAGAAGTCCGACACCTTACCCCTAGACTGCCAGGTCACCTCAAATCTTATAAATAGTTTTACTTAGAAGTAAGTAAAGTAAAACTACTTATATTTATTTTAAGGTATTTCTAAACTATTTACATTATTATAATTTAATTTTTGATTGTTTTATACTAAATCACACAATTTGGACTATTACGTGGTCAACCTTGGTAGTCTTGGGGTAAAGTGCTCACTTTAGGACCCAATGTTCGTGGTCTCAAACCCAACCGGGATCGACAGATTTTTCTTGAACAATCAAAATACATAGCACAACTTACTTCGAAGGGGAAGTAGTTGTCTGTCTCATGTTGGGTATGTTATGTAAAAGATCCTTTGAAGATGTAAAAATATATTTTCCAGAAAAATTGGTAGGCCCTTTCGCGCTTACTTATGGAAATTCCCATGTTCTGATACAATCAGTCAGATCAGAAAGCACACGTTGAATACCTCAACTAAATTACTTTTAAGTTTTGCTCCAAATCAAATAACTGTTCATGTGAAGGCTACTTTTTCTCTACCCAACAGTAGTATTTCGGAAGTGGTTGTTCTATGTTTTAAGTCTGATGAATCCAAGCCAAAGCCTTAAATTCTGTTATACATCTCATTAGTAACAATGTGTGTAAGCAACAAGATATGTGGCAAAACAATCACATACACTTTGGGTGAAAAATATGTTCAAGGTATTGTTTCACAACCTCTATATTAATGTTTCCCTAAATATGTTTCAAGTGTAATATTTCACAACCTCTATATCAGTGTTTCTTAAAATATGTTCCAGGTAAGTAGGTGTAATATTTCACACTCTATATCACTGTTTTCCAAAATATGTTCCATTAAAGTAGGTGTAATATTTCACAACTTCTATATCAGTGTTTCTTAAAATATGTTCCAGGTAAGTAGGCGTAATATTTCACAACCTCTATATCAGTGTTTCTTAAAATATGTCCCAGGTAAGTAGGTGTAATATTTCACAACCTCTATATCACTGTTTTCCAAAATATGTTCCATGTAAGTAGGTTTTAATATTTCACAACTTCTATATCAGTGTTTTCCAAAATATGTTCCATATAAGTAGGTGTAATATTTCACAACCTCTATATCAGTGTTTCTTAAAATATGTTCCATATAAGTAGGTGTAATATTTCACACTCTATATCACTGTTTCCAAAAGATGTTTCAGGTGTAATATTTCACAACCTGTATATCAATGTTTCTTAAAATATGTTCCATATAAGTAGGTGTAATATTTCACAACCTCTATCAGTGTTTTCCAAAATATGTTCCATATAAGTAGGTGTAATATTTCACAACTTCTATATCAATGTTTCTTAAAATATGTTCCAGGTAAGTAGATGTAATATTTCACAACCTTTTTATCACCGTTTTCCAAAATATGTTCCATATAAGTAGGTGTAATATTTCACAACCTCTATATCAGTGTTTCTTAAAATATGTTCCATATAAGTATACAACCTCTATATCACTGTTTCCAAAAGATGTTTCAGGTGTAATATTTCACAACCTCTATATCAATGTTTCTTAAAATATGTTCCATATAAGTAGGTGTAATATTTCACAACCTCTATATCACTGTTTTCCAAAATATGTTCCATATAAGTAGGTGTAATATTTCACAACCTTTTTATCACCGTTTTCCAAAATATGTTCCATATAAGTAGGTGTAATATTTCACAACTTCTATATCAATGTTTCTTAAAATATGTTCCATATAAGTAGGTGTAATATTTCACAACCTCTATATCAGTGTTTTCCAAAATATGTTCCATATAAGTAGGTGTAATATTTCACAACCTCTATATCAGTGTTTCTTAAAATATGTTCCATATAAGTAGGTGTAATATTTCACAACCTCTATATCACTGTTTTCCAAAATATGTTCCAGGTAAGTAGGTGTAATATTTCACAACCTCTATATCACTGTTTTCCAAAATATGTTCCATGTAAGTAGGTGTAATATTTCACAACCTCTATATCACTGTTTTCCAAAATATGTTCCAGGTAAGTATGTGTATTATTTCACACTCTCTATATCAGTGTTTCCCAAAATACATTTCAGGTTGAGTAGGTGTAATATTTCCCAACCTCTATATAGTTCTTTCCCAAAATATGTCCTAGGTAAGTATGTATAATATTTACCAACCTCTATATCAGTGTTTCCCAAAATTTGTTCCAGGTGTAATATGTAATATTTCACAACCTCTAGACCAGTGCTTAGCAAACTATTAAGTGTACCCCCAAGAGGTATCCAGAGGATTTAAGGGACACACCCAACAACTTTTATTGTATTTTTCGCTGCGTTTTAGTACCCGCTTTGTTTTAGTACCTGTTAGAGTATACATATATATAAATTATGGTAATGGAGTATGAGCAAGTTAAGAGTTTTAGTAGAAATGTACCTACATTTGCACAAAGGGAGAATGGGAATCCAATTAGGAAAATCGACCAACAGTACACTCCATCAGAATTCAAACCTCAATCTCCCCCTCACCGGCAATCCAGTCAAACACATAAGTATCTCTTTAAATCATGCAACCACTGATTTATGGGTTTTTATTAATCTTAAGTTATATTTTTGGAAGATAGTAAATCTGATAAACTAATTAACACAGATTCTTTGACTTGATGTCATAAATTTTGTGTTTTTGTCAGTGAATTGGCCCAATCCATGGACTTTTTGTTGAGCTAAAATTCTGTGCGGCCTGATTTCTCTTTTTATCAGAGCTATAGAAATACAGCCTTTGTCATTTTTAATTGCATAGAATCGAAAACTTATCATGGATAGTAATTCTTTTAAAAGAATGCTCGATAGCAATATCGCTTTTATTACATATGCAGCCTACTTAGTATTTTAAATTTTCAAGGTGGTCCTTAAGATCAAATAAGATTGACATGCCTGCTTAACCTGAAAACATGGTTTGCATTATTCTGTATGTGTCCTTCTTTTGGACTAGAAACTATTTTACCATTTGGGATAAAACCTGGTATCTAGGGTTTTATCAGTTTACTCAAGGCAAAAAAAGAGAAAAAAATAGTTTTTTTCAAAACCACCTCTAACAATTTTGATTAAAATTTCTATTTAGGCACTATTTCAGAACATGATATCTAAATGTTATTATCCTCCCTAAAATGCATAAATGATAGCTTCGGCTATTTGTTTCATTACTATTTAAAATAACAAACAAAATGGTGCATCTCATTTTACTTTAAATAACTGGATATCTCCAATTTTTTATCAATTCTTCACAACTCTTTGAGATAAGAAAATGTTGTAAGACTATTAAAAATAAAACACTTTTATTTGAAATGTATTTTTTATAAACCCAATAGTTTCCGAGTTAGAAGCAAAAATAAATGTTAAATTGAGGTCTAGGAAATATGTAGTTGATTGTTCTGTGTTTTGGTGAACAGAGATGTTACGTTTTCCTCCATATGTTTTTGTAACAGTGTATATTATTTAATTTATGTTATTTATTGGAATTGATGTTCTTTTTTCCATTATGTTACAATATTTGTATTTGTTCCACACATATGTCAAAAGTTTTAAGTAAATTTCTCCATTTTGAGGTAAAGGAGCAAGAAGGTCTATGCAATGCATCAATCCATGTGTGTGTGTGTGTGTGTACGTGCGTGCGTGCGTGCGTGTGTGTGTGCATCCGTACTACAAGCTGAAAGGAGTTGGCTAAATCGTTGATACATGACTTGACAAAGTTTGGGAAACAATTAAATAGAGAAACAAAATAAAATAAAAAATACCTTCATCCACACCATCTTTTCCAATTCACACTTTTCGACGGAATACTTGGACAGCTCGAGGCCACCATCGTCTGCTGGTGGTTTCCATTCGATGGTTACGGTGTCCTTGCGGATGTCCTTGACCACGATCGGTCCTTCGGGTTTACTAGGTTTGTCTGAGGGGTTTAAACACATTTTAGTCAGAAAGTGTTCTTTTTATATTAAAAAAATAATAATTTGAAAAGTGTTATTAGAAAAATAGAAACATAAATTTTAATCCTAGTGAGTGATTTGAAGTGATTTTACTGAAGGAAAATATTAGATTCGAAATAAGCATGGACCGTTATTAGTGTTTAAATTGTTGCTTAATGTACATCTAAAAGCAAATATTTAAAAAGTAATGTAAAAAATTAATATAAAAAATCTGCAAAGCTGAATTAATTAATTTGAATTAAACAATATTATCATTAGCTAGGTTCTATTCAAACTCAATATATTGATATACTTGAATTTTTAATCCAAGTCACCTTTATTTTGATATTTAAAAATCTTCACCGTCAAATAGTGACACAATGACACATTAAGGACATTGACATACATCAATAAAGAGCAAGTTGTACCAGCTGTATAGAAAATAGATTAATTGATGTTATAAGGAGATGACTAGTATTAATAATTTGTTTGTTAAACTGGAAGTAGGTTTACCCTTAAGTTAGGGGATTCGTGTAGGAAGTTTTAATCAGATAATTATTTTCACCCAATTTTGAACATATAATTAGACTAATAAATTTTAGATATATATGCTTACTGTAAGAAAAAGGTTGAAACTCGGTATCATGGTAAAGTGCCCGCCTCATGACCCAAAGTCTTTGGGTTCAAACCCGGCCGAGATTGATGGGTTTTAAACAAGAGGTTTTATCCATAGCACAACTTCTTTCGGAGGGGAAGTAATAAAAATGTTATTACTGGGTGAATTGAGGCATTTAGAAGATCCTTAAAAGGCAGGGAGGGATATAAAATACTTTTTTGGCAAAGTTTGTAAGAAATGATTTGCTCCCCAGTAAAAATCCAGTGCAGAAGACCCATGTCATTAACTATGTCACAAACATAATGTCAGAATTGTTTGAAAATACTGTGATTGCTACAATATTAAATAATGTAGCTTTTGATATGTGTTAGTAACTAAATAAAATTCCACTAGATTATTTTTCACATGTTTATATAGAGATTATATTTAAAAACAAAAGGCAGCCAAGCTCCGACATTAAAACACAATTAAAGTTGGCTCAATTGGCACATTCTAACATATATTATACATTCTGTGATGAGAATGTGCATTAAGGGTTCGTGAAGATTTATAATGATGATCTTGTGAACTAGAATAAGTATAGAGATGTGCAAGACAGTTTAGTTCATTCCTTACTGGGGTGAAAAGTAAACTCAAGTTAAGGTCCGTACTTTTGCAGTTTTAATAACCAACTTTTCTAGAAAAAATTAATAAAATAATACTTCAGTAAAGATGTTCGGTTTAATTTTCTACACATGGTAATATTATCAGGTCTAGAATATCTGTCATGAGCACTGCAAAAATTGAACAAGACTTAAAATTTATCTTAATTTAAAATGTTTATAATCAAATGTCACTACCCTTGGCAGATATTCAAGAATTGTTGAAATTACTATTCATGGTAAAGTAAACTAAACCTATCTACTGAAGTGATATTTGATTTATTTTGACAAAAAAAAAGTGTTTTGTTATAAAATTTGAAAAAAATACTTAACCTTTTAACATGTCTTTTCCAGGGTAGGTTATTGGTAAAGATATTCACTATCTATGTTCAGTCAATCTTCACATAAGAACAGGAATAATTTTAATTTTGTATCAAGCTAGTTCTCACTTTCTCGATTTTTGCTTAAATAAATTTTAAGAAACTATTAATATATGCATGTGTAGATTTTTTTTTAAATAAATTAAATATTGTTGAAAAAATAGACACAAGGATGCAGGAATCGAACCCTAGTGTGCCATTTGTATTTTAGAATTGTGTTCTTCTTTTCACTGTAAAATTCATATTGTGTTGGTTCCTTTTATATGTTTCAATCCAACCTCCCTGTACCTTCCTCCAGATATAACAAAATACCTCAAAAAGTGAAAAGAACTTTTCCTTGAAGAGATTTATTTTCAATAAAGAAGTACCTGGCACCTTATTTGTCTACAAGCCCGTGATTTACTAATCTTGTAACTAGCTATATTACAAAAATACAAACACCGGTAAGACAAAATGTCTCCAGATTAGTTTGTAGGATTGAGTATAATTTGGGAACTCAAAAATTATAGAACTGGCGCTGGAACCAGGACTGATACAATTTTTTAACCGACTTATCACTGAAAGCTATATATTTTTTCAGGAAGGAACTTAATTGGTCTCTATGTTTAAAATATAAATGTTTAAACAATGCATTCATCGTGCAGCATTTATTTGATGAGTAGGAAAAGGGAAAAGTGTGTGAGTAAAAAAACAACAACCATAACTCTTGTAGAGTGAGTAGATAACACATGATTATATCAGTGGAAATGTAAGAGACACAAAGAAAGTGACACGAGGTGTAGACTAGATGGTTTTGGATTAGAGTTGATATTCACATGTCATCTTAGTGCAACAACAAAAAAAAGATCTTATGAATCTATCAACAAAGTGCGAAAAACATTAATACAAAGTTGAAAGAGAACAATAATTCATGTACAGTCACCCTCATAAAAATCAATAAAAAGGTAGTTTTTTTTTAACAATTAGCTCTAAGAGTTGTTGAAATTTGTTTTTAATTGCACACCCATGCCCTTTAAGTCACCTGTAATAAGAGTTCCCCCACCAGCGAAGATGTTAGTTTTGCACTCTTGTATTTATCAATTTGTTTAAGGGTGGCTGTACTTGAGTTTTCTGTTAGTGTTGAAAGAAAGATTGTACAGTGATGGCTTATGAGGGAGTTTTATAAATGTGACAAAGACCCTAATTATGCTATAAAAAAAAATATATGCATTTGTTTTTGGGCGTAGAAATACAATTAGTTTTTCTATAGTTTGAGTTAAACAGGGCTAAGCTCATCTTGAACCATCGAAAGTTCGAATTACATAGAACAGCAGGGAAAAAATAAAATACATGTTCTTAATTGTAAAAAAGAAAAGTTTATAAAAAAAAAATATTATATAATACAAAAACAATGTTTCAAACATTGACATAAGCAGGTAAAAGGACCAAATAAATCTCAAACTATCAAGAGTGCTGCACATAATACATTTCTATAACTTTAGAACTGCTATAATTTCATATAGCATTCATTTCATAAAAAAAAAAAAATTGATTTTATATGTATACGTATACAGTCAACTCTGGTTATAATAAACCTCTACAGACTCAAATATTTTGTTCACTATGTCCGAAGTTCACTAAAACCAATTTTTTTAAATCTGAAAGTAGTTGGTTAGTGACAAACAAAATCAGAGTTCAAATACAATCACCCTTTATTGAAATGTGTGTATAACCCTAAGAGTAGTAAGAAGCGGTGCTAATAATTATAATAGTAATTTATTGAAATCTATTAATTAGTCTTAAAAAAACTTTGTTACATGCTGTTGTTTAATATGTACTGTTTTCATTAATATTTTTTCCTGATTCTTCTCTAGATAGTGTTCTTTTCCCACACTTGATTCCACTCATCCGAAAAATTAAACTGAGTAGAAAACCATAATTTTTTGAGTGTCATCTACCCTCTCGAAGAAAGGAATTAGTGAAAACAATTACTAAATGGCCACAGAATGTAATTCACTGTCCTATAACTCCTGTCGTATTAATACAACTCTGAAGACCATCTTCCTTTACTTGCCGCAGACAAAGGTATTAAAACTTAAGCCAGGTCAATGAGTCCAGTGACTGTTTAAGCTCAACCCTCCCCCCTCCCACATTCCTTACTTTCAGTCAAGCTTTGTGCTACCTAAACAAAAACTCAGGTAGAGCATCGGTGTCTTCAAGTTTAAACAACCAAAAAGTTATGTTTATAAAGAATTATGATGTTAGAATTTCATTTATAATTGAAAGTTTCAATTTTTCTGTTCACTAAAAGCAAAGTTGAAGGTTCATTTTAGACTTTTTTTTCAACACACATTGAAATGTATGTGGGCTGGGACCAATGAATTTGGTTGACTGTAGCCGAATGTTTACTACAAAGGAGTTCACTAAAACCAGAGGTGACTGTATGTATATCAATAATTTCCTAATGTGTGCATGTCCTTCCACAACTTCCAGTAGATCCGAGATGACCTAGAAAGCGGAAGATTTTCAGAGCTATATTGTGGATCACGGAACTAAACCTAACATAGCCGTATCTTCAATGTATTTTTTTTATTTGATTGTTTTATTTTTTATTTGTTAAAAGTAGAATTAATTTAGTTCACTCTTATGTAACAATTTACAGAGAGATACATTTTTTTTTGCAAACAAAGCCCAAAACAACCTTCCATGTGCTTATGAATTGAAGGTTAGGTGTGTTAATATTGTGATCTACCTGTCGTAGACATACCTAAAAGCCAGTATGTGATAACTCCCAAAAAATGTGCATGTTCTATAACAGTTATGTTTTTAATATTTGTTTTATTTTGAGAACTGAGGTAACAAAAAGGAGTGTTTCATAGATAAGTGGCAGACCAACATTTCTAGGCGTGTATTACATTGTGCCATGCATGTATTGTCTTGTAGATAGGTGGGAGTGTGTTT
Organism: Timema douglasi; assembly: GCA_901482245.1. Taxonomy (NCBI): domain Eukaryota; kingdom Metazoa; phylum Arthropoda; class Insecta; order Phasmatodea; family Timematidae; genus Timema; species Timema douglasi. The sequence goes on along the minus strand of CABEEJ010000019.1, from coordinate 342,598 downwards.
TTGTGTGTAGAGTACACAGACACTATGTGAAGTAGAATGCAAAAGAAAAAAAAATTAGATGGGGAAAATTCCCCTAAAAACAATACCATCACAGGGCACACGTATTTACCAATCATTTCCTCGGTGGGTTCCCTGGATTTGCTTCGTCTCTCTGTGTCATCTGGATAGAAAGTTTGGGTGGAAAGGGGGAGGAGGAACATAGGAATATTATTTTAACTCGAGAGTTGAATTTATATATCATTTTATGTTTAACATTATCTTCATTCGAAAGCACAGTTGATTATCAAACTTATTGTGAAAACATTTTTTTTTTAACTATTAACTTTTAAGAAGCCACTATTCAATATATTTTTAAATTTAATATATAGGCAAGTGTTTTCCAAACTCTGGTACACAGAGTATTTCAGTATGCAAGCAAAGAAACACAAATGATTATAAAATTAATTTTGCTAATGGTAAATCTAGTAAACATTTTAACATACATTTTGTCACAGTCATGGCTATGTTTGAAGTATCTTAATATTTATAACAACCATTTATACGCCACAAGTTACCAGGTAGTTGCGTTCTTTTTTAGACAAAGAACTGGAAGGGGTACGTTACTTTAGCCATGGCCCCAAATGGGGTACACAACTGGCGAAAGTTTGAGAAACACTGATCTAGGCTAGATCAAAATGTCTAATATGACTGATTTTAAATAAATAAAAAATATTGATGTGTAAAGTTTGATGATTTAAACTGTGTTTTCAAAATAAAGATCATATCAACGGTTTATATATAGTTATTAAATTGATATTTAATTTTTGAATAAATTTAACAATGTTGTGATTGTTTAGTCTGAAGTTTATAAACGTATGTTGAAACATTTTTAAGGAATTATCTTTAATAGATTTTTTCAACAATATACATAATAATTTAATTATTATTTTAGGTTAATTTCTTTTATAAAGTATTTGATTTTTTTTACAGGGTAATGTCACTGTAAAACTGAAAAGCTTATTAAAACTAATTTCAATATTGAAAAGTAACAGTGTTGGCTGCATGATTAATGTGCTTGACTGACTTTGAAAACGTGGGTCAAATGCTTCCTTGCTAACTTTTAAGCTAATTAGTGAATTTTATTTTATCTCCATATTCCTTCACCATTTATTTTTAATAATACTGTGTCCAAATGTATATACAGATAAAATAGAAAGTTATGTGACTCTCAAACTAATATAACTTGGGGCAGTTGTATTTCAAGATGACCCAATTGATTTTAGGTTATAGAAACTTACTATTAATAAGTTTAAATTATTTTTTTAATCTAAAATTACTTATACTAACCATTTACAACATATGTTCAGATGTAATACCTGCCCGATTAGTCAAGTATCGGGTATTTTAAGCGTTCTTTTATCTAACATTTTGGCCAAAAGGACCTTTAAAGAGTGATGATAATGAGATAATTTGAGATGAGAATAAAATAACAATACCGTGTGTGCTTGTGCGATGTAGTTAACCTCACTCTAAATACTCAAGAGAGTATGTTCAGAAGTCAAGCTTTGCTCATTTTAATTCCCGCTGCAATGTTCTGTGTCGGGTTTACTACCAATTGCCCAGGCACTTCTGTAAATTTCCTACCTGCCACACATGCTAAAAACATCTCCCTCATCAATAGTAACTTTAGTTTCATTAGCTTCTCATTTTTATGCGTGACAGAACAAATTAGATTCACCCATTATCAATGAATGCCAACAATAAAACAATACTCATTTCCTCCAACTTACCGATAACTCGAAGGTTGAATTCGTAAGACGCGGATCCAGCCTCATTTTGGGCCGTGATGTTGTAGATTCCGGTATCTTCTTTCTTCAATGAGTAAATAGCGACGGTGGATGAAAACTCGTCAACGTAGACGGAGCAGTGTTTCGTCGATGGAAGCTCCTTGCCGCCTTTGGTCCATTTTACTGTTGGCTTAGGGTAACCGGTAAACTTTACCTCAACCTTCCATTGGTTTGTCACACGCAGTTTCTGTGTAGACACACCCTCGTCCACTTCGATCTTGGGGGGTTCTAGAGTGAGTCATTTGTAACAGTTATGGAATGGAAATATAGAGAAAAAAAATTGTGTCAAAGGGCTGTTTTTAATAAACAATCATAGTAGCATAGAAGCCCAAGGTCTATACAGCAGTAACATATCTTTGATAAGTGTGTAGACTATACCAGGGGTGGGAAACCTAATTACATTTTAAGGCCACGTTACTTTGCGGATTCCTCATATAGCCATAGATAGATAGATAGATTAATAAAAATAGTTAACTATTGAACATCATGATTTAAAAATAGTTTATTTTAAATAATTAACAAAAATTCGAAAAGGCCACATTAAACAACTCAAAATGCCACAGGCTCCTCATCCCTAGTGTAGACCTTGCCCTTCTCACCCCCCTACAATGTCAAAGGATATATGAAGGTTATGACTGATCTAATTTTTTTCACGGGACTAAGACACTGTGCATGTGTATTCACCTGAGCGGATCATGGTAAAAACAAAAGTAGGAAACTTCCGACTCCTTAGCTCATTTTATAGTTCGTCTTTAATCTCAACTTCAGCTACTGAGCTCAATCGCCATCACTTCTTCTCGGCTAATCCCTTCATCCTTATTCCATTAGTTATATGATGTTGGTAGTAAATTTGTGTTATAACGTTGCAGTAGTATGCATACCTTGAATCTTAACAGTAGCGGTTGTCTCGGCGTAACCGGCATCATTGGTGGCCTGGCATGTGTATGTACCACTGGTAGTTTCCGTTGTCTCTGTGATGGTGTACTTGGCTACACGGTTCTCGTATGTCATGTACTTGTTCTTGAACGTGCGGCCATCTCTTATCCTAAAGAATTACAGTACCATTTTTTCAGTAGTTTAATATAAAAAATGAAGGAAAAAATTATGTATATTTTGTTATTAAATGATAGAACACTTTGTGCTGAATGTTTTCTATATAGTGGCTTGAGTATAATCTAATTTTCTTTGTGAATTTGAGGAGATATATAGGTGTCCAAGGTTAGAAAAATTACATGCTTGTGTTCCTATCCCTGGTTGTCATGTAATGTTGCCAGGGTAAACAGAGCTCTGTAAAACTGTACTTGTGATAGGTTCTCCCCCACTCTGTCCCCATTTGACCAATCATACATAGGCTCTGCTCTATATACTTTACATGGGAATGCATTTTCGTTGATACCAGACCAATAAGGCTTGTATGTTATGACGAGGCTTAGTGTAACATAAGGTGGAGTTGAGTAAAAGGTGAGTTGACTTGCATTAAATCAATTAAGAAATCAATGCACCTTCTACTCCATCTACCTTCTGTTTCGCGCAGCCTCGGTTTTGCATACAGGCTTGAGTGTGATTCTGAATGATGAAAAATTACAGGTGCAATTTAAACTAACTTGGTTCACCCTGGCAACATGGCACAGCATTGAAATGGAGGGATCTAAGAATAATAAAAAAATTTAAAAAAATGTGCATCCCCACCACTTGATCTCGGGTTGTGGAACACCTCCGACGACACAAGACAACGTGATGCTCTTCTTAAGTCCACACACCACTCCTTTGAGGGGCTCTTGTATAGTGGGGGGTTCCATGCTCACAGGGGAGGTGATCTTGATATAGCGGGTTGGGTGAGAAGGGGGACTAGGCCCCACGTCGTTCACAGCGGTCACCCGGAACATGTACTCCATGTTGTGGTCCAGGCTAGTCACCTTGTGTGTCGTTTCTAGGATTCTCTCGCTCACCTTGATCCATCTACAAAAGGAAAATGACAATTTTCTTAGCCCGAACAATAATATTTTTAAAATAAGTGTTTTGACCAACTTCGGTGGTCTAATGGTCTAAGGAAACACACTCTCGATAAAGATTGGACTATCAATGAAAGGGCGATTGTGATTTGAATTCATGTTGGGTGTATCGAGAGTTGTTTATTCTAAATAGTTTTCCATTATATCTCCATACAAATGCAGATACACTTCTTTAAATTCAACCTTGCTAATCCCTAACACAGGAGAGTAATGTTTACAACCCAAATTGTTAGTGAGACGCGGTGCTAAAAATGTGTTTCTAGAATATATTTATTTAAATTTAATCTAAAGGCTATTATAATAATCGGGTTATTATGGTGAATTACAAATCACTCATATTTTGCCTAATAAATTCTTAATGAAAATCCCACACTAAGATTCCCATGTGAAGTCTCTCTTGAAAAGGAAAATTACTAGCATAAAAATTCTATATATATATTTATAAGAAAAACCTCTTTTTAAGGTAATTGTATAATATTTGGAAGAAGATGAAGGAAAGGTGGATAGAAAAATAAAATAAACAAATACAATATGGCTTTTACAACGAAAAAAAGAACACCATTCACACTTTACACTGCTGTCATTGGACAAAGAGGTAATGGAAGGAAATCAATCGTTACAACCCAATCCACTGATATTGGTTTCATTCTATTGTAAATAACAGGAAGGAGTGTGAAAATTGCAACGCGAATTCCTAAAAGAGGAAACATAAAAAGGAAATTAGTAAAGAATTATAGAATTCTTAGATAGGAAGTTGTGTCACGCATTTCACATTCCCTCTTGATGAGTTCTGATAGAATGAAACCTGGGTCAGGGGATTGGGTGGTAAGGATTTTTTTGTTCTTAAATAGGCAACCACTACCTCTTTGACTAGTGGCAGCAATGTAAAGGGCAAACTGTTCTTTTCACTGTAAAAACCATATTGTGTTTGTTTCTTTTATATGTTTTCTATCCACCTTTCCTCTACTTTCTAACTTACATATTCAGCAATTTAATAAATTAACAAAATCTTTTTTTAGCACTGTTTTAGAACCATTTGGATTATATGCCTATGTATTAATTTTGCTAATGTGATAGAAATGAGAAAGATTGAATTTTGGTATAAGTATATCCACATTTGTGTAAAGAAACAGGGGAAAATCACCATTTATAGATCTGATAGGGATTCAAACCCTGATCTACCCATCATTGGCAATCTCTATCTATCTTAGACCATTCAACCATCAAAGCAGGTAACTAAATCTTCCTTTTAAAAAAAAGTGTTTTCAGAAAGTCCACATCTTAACGATATTTTAAAGCAAATGTTTTGGTGTCTGGGAGTTGGTGGGGTGTGGGAGAGGCTCACGTGAAAACATCTTCTCGGTCGTGATACTCTAAGATGTAATTGGTGATAGGTGAGTTCCCGTCGGACTCTGGAGTCTTCCAATGGAGCGTGATAGTGATATCAGTGACTTCAATCACTTCAGGACTGCCAGGCTGCGATGGTGCTTCTGCAAAAAGTAATACATTCATTATCTTTTGATATTTTATCTAAATATTTCTCTGATCATACATAAACCTTATGAATATGAATAAAGGGACTATTTTTCACTATTGTATCCTTTCCCTTTAAACTACCAAAAATCTCTTAATTTGGGAGTCAACCTCTTATAATTTTAACATAAAGTACATTTATTTCGTTTAAGTCTAGCTGATAGTGTTGCATATGAAACTAAAACTGAAAAGTTGGTGTAATAAAACGATTTTGAAAAAACAGGCGCCAAACGGCTGTAATTAATAAATGTCGAAAAGTGGCTAGAAGGTCAAAAATGTAGACCTCAAAGTTCACAATTAAAAAATATTGCATAAAGAGAGTTAAACAAAGCAAATATTATACAAACTTGGGTGCTCACATAGCACAACATATTGTACAATAAACTGTGTCATGCGTACCACTCTTAAAACTCTTAGATAGTTGAAAGTCGACTAAATGCTTTAATTCCAGTAGTGACTGCAATAACTATTGTAGCTGATGTAAAATAAGCTCTTGTAGTAGGATCTATTCCTACTGTAAATATGTGGTGTAATCATACAGTGAATCTTAAGAATCCAATAGCAATTATTGAAAAAAATATTCACATATTATCAAAGGCTTTCTTTTTACCATTCTCTTGACAAACAATATGAGAAATTATTCCAAATCCAGGGATAATTAAAATGTATACTTCTAGGTGCCCGAAAAATCAAAAATGTTGGTATAAAATAGGATCACCACCCCCTGCAGGGTCAAAAAATGCTGTATTTAAGTTTTGATCTGTAAGAAGTATTTGTGAGTATGGATTTTATGATTTTTGACCATTTGATTATTTATCCTTTGTAGGTTGGCTCTCCCCATCTTGCAGCAATCGCCAATAAACACTGAAGCAAAACTGTCCCACATCCTGGTTTATAATTTATTAACTAAATCAATATTTCTTAAAAATCTTAATAGCAGAACAAACAATGAGCCAAGAATTAGATACAAACTATTTAATAGTGTAGATAAATATGAATTTTGATAAAAATAAAAAATACTTTTAATTGAAAATATGGTTTGCGAACTAATATTACAACATTTTGTTGGTGACAAATTAAAGTTTTTGTTATTTATAGATCTCATATTCTCATTTACAGTTCCGAATTCCGGCAGAGGGAAGCCAATAACTTCTGCCGCCAAACAAAAGATTAAAAGTGATAAAATGAACCCTGCACCGACCCATGATGATGAGGGTGAGTTCCGCCGACGCTTCGCCGCAGTTGTTCTTGAGGCGGATGGTGTAAGTACCAACGTCATTGTCCTCGACCTTCTTTATGGTCAGACTGGCCGACTCTTCTGTCAAGGCTGGAATGATCTGTGAAGAATCAAATATGCTGGTAAGTCGGTTTTCTTTTTGTATTACCATATTCTAAATACCATATGTAGTCAGAATGCAACCGAAAAGAAGTCAGAGAGCTATCTTGGACGGAATATTAGGCACTCCAAGACCTCTAGGGCGACTCGGAATGAGATGGAGTGATGATGCGGGTGGAGATCTCAAGGATCAAGTTTTGGAGGGTGATTGGTGAGGAAGGCTCAGGACACAATGTGTAGGAGGTCTATTGTGCAGTCAACACATGGTCTTTCAGGCCTATGATTGCTTTTAATCATCATTTTCATATGCTATTATTGATTCATCCTGAGCTGAGACCTGATGTAAACAAAGCCACGCGGAAGTCTATGCTCTGGTTTGCTATTGAACGGGTTTCAATAGTATCCTTTCACTAAATAGTCCCTCCCATGTTTTGTATTAAACTTGTTTTAAAATAACATTGGGAAATTATTATAACTAAAATTATTCCTTCATGTGATTTAGAATTATACTTTAAGTTTTGCAAGTGCTATTCAAATACCGACAAACTCCTGACTCAACATTGGGGGACCCTGTGGTACAGTCCTTATCACATGTTAACGTCAAGTTAGCAACATGCCAGGACAGATCATCTCGGCAGCGTTAAGTGACTCTTGTGAGTGTAGAGTGCTTCACATCTATTTATGGTGTTTGCTGAGTCTGGCTCAAGTTTTGTTGAACATAAGATAAAAAAAATTTAAGTATTAAAATATACACAAATTCATAGCAACTTACCTTGCTATGGTACTAACTATACATGGTTACATCTGTTTCTCTCGGTTTCCACCAATCATGTAAGTTCTTTGCATAGTAACATGGGAATATTTGTTTACTTCAGGTTTAAAGTTAGGCTGAATCAATAATAGACCAAGGGTCAGCAATATTTATGGACCCTGAGTGACATTTAAACCTAGGAAAGTTCCCGCGATCAACCATCGTTTCTCCACTCTACTTTTTTTATTGTATATATATATATCTTATATTTTTATTCCTTAAATTCTATTTTTCTTCGATTACTTATGTCCTGACCAGTTTAGAAATAACATGTACACTTTCATTTCAAACTATTTAAATTTCTTACAACATTGTCAATTATGAGTGATCAAAGTAATTTTGGTAATACTCTAATCTTATTTGAAAGTAGTTGATATTTTTGCGAGCTTAGAAGGTCCAAAGATCGATTAAAATGGCAATGTGTTATTCTTACACGATCAACTGAAAATTGCCTCGAGATTGACCAGTCACCGAACCCTGTGCTAGAGTGTCAGCATTGGCTAATTGGCAATGTTAATTATTTGATAGAAGGAATACTAATAGGAGAGTGAATTTTTAATGAACTGCGATTGCTTTAACCTGGAGATATGATGGAAAACCACATTTAAAAAAATCTTTCTCAGCATAGATTGCTAGGTTAAAGCAAACCAATGGTAAGTGTTGCTTGAAACAAGTGACAGATGACGCTGGATTAAAGCACCCAGTGAACCCACCCCTAACCCCCCCACCCCACCTTTCCCCTTCTTGATTTATTCTAGGCTCAGTGTGAGATTGCCGCTGCATCATCTTGTAGATTTTGTAGGAAACGTGTGTGATTCTCTCAGTGCATTCTTTTTAATGTTCTTGCTCATTATGTTTTTCAAGAAATCTTTTTATCAAAGTGTGAACTATCTCTAGAGAGAAGAACCCTTTGATATCATCATCATCATCATCATCCTTGAGTATATCCAGCAGTTCATCCAAGGTAGGACATAAAACCCGGTTAAATCAACATTAGTTTGTAAACCTTAATTTGTAACATAAAATATATATTTCTATTTGCCTATCAAACAAGGCAATATATGTAGCGAAGTGATAATTGTACTGTAAGTTTCTGTTCTCATGAGTTTTTATGTCCGTGTATGGGCAGACTTAGTGACATTTCATGTGTGATTCTTATCACAGTTCACATGTTCACATTCCCATTTACCCATGTGATGCGACTTTTGTTGCAAGCGTTGTTTGTCATTCCACCTCTAGCGACATTTACCACTCGCCTGGCCGTAGCTTAGGTTCAGACTTATTTAAGCCTCTAAACCCAGATTAGTGTACACTGTCTTTTTAGCTTACCCCAGATGTAGTTCATAAATAAATACATAAATATAAATAGGCAGGAAGGGTGTCCAGCACAAACAGGGAAATGCCATGGCATTTGCTTGATCAAGGAAAAATCTGGGAATTTTATCAAATTTCTGAAATTTTTATATATTTACAAAAAATAAATAAAAAACATGCAACTTTTGTTCAATACTAGTCAAAATAATATTTTTATTCCAGTTAATAAACACCGCGAATATTTTTTAACGCAATTGTCCCTATTGCTTATATTTATCTCAACATGTGATTTTCATGTTATCTTTCCACACATCTTTAACTAAAGTTGAGCTATGGTTACGCACATGCATGTTAATTTGATTAAGTAATAGGAAGAATAAAAAAAAAGAATGTACCTCACAACAATTTTAAACTCTACTGGTATAAATAAGGTGATCTTTTAATGTCTTAATATGATCTTGCTGAAATCTAGCTTAGATCATACCCAATAGCCCATCACTTCAGGCTGAAATACTTTAAACCCTTCAGAGATATAATTTCAGAATATGTATGTGTTTAGGTGTCTAAAAATCTTATTACATCAAGTTCCAATCTTAACAAAATAAGGTTTGTAATTACTGTAGTTACTGGAAAAGTTGAAATTTGTTTCTGTATAACCTGGAACAGTCTGGGAATCCTAATATACAGTTAGGCCGGACACCCTGATAGGGCCTAGTCCAATATAAGTAGGCATCGGAAGTACATAAACTATCAGTACTAACACTCTCCGATTATTTTACAAATATGTTTGTTTTATTGTTTATTCATGTTTGTATTGTAAATGAAGCCGAAATACATTTCTACCAAAGTCTAATTTTCATATGAAGAACCTTATCTGACAGGTAGAAAAAAGCTACAAGATCTACTTTCATGAGTTAATACTTCAAGGCATGTGTTCTGGAGCTGTCCCGCTTAATAAATGTTATCATTATATATAAAATAACACTGCATATATATAGAAAAATCTCATAAATTTTGCCTGCAAAAAAACATGCTTGTATTTTATGAAAGGCCCTTCCTTTGAAAATTGAACTGTAATTTTTTTCAGGAATACATAACATTAACCAATTTTAACAGAAACTTTTCACTTGCAGTTATGTTATAGTTGTAATCAATTTATTAATGTTAGAAGAGCAATTAACTAATAGGCTGAGAGTATTATTATAACTGGGTTGATTAAAATGAGGATTTTAACATTGTGTACACACCCTCTTAGACTTTTTGATGACTTTGCCATTGACAGACCATTCGTCAGTGGGAGATGGTGTCGATGAGTATTTAACGGAGATGTTGACGTCGTCTCCCTTGTTTACTTTGTACACCTTCTGAAGAGCCTCAATATTGATCTTCGGCGCTGTTTCAATAACTAGAAACAATACAGGTTTGATATAACAACAAAACACTATGATTAGTGGCTGTTAAAATACTAACCATATTGTAATCTGAAATACTTCTCAGAAAAAGTATTTTCTCAAATTTCTCAGATCTGCTCGTCTTCCAACTTAATCAAAATGTTTTAACTCCAAAATTAAATTTTAGTTAAACTTAAATAGAGATAACTTATACCTCATCAAACCTTCATTTCAGCCTCCATTTAAAATACCATTCCTTATGCTACCCTTGTGTGATCTAAACACCGCAGACATTTAATTAAATCATTGAACAGGTCTAACTTTATATTATTAATTGAGAAGACATGTTTTTGTTAAAAAAGATGAGATTTTTTAAAATTATTCACATGTTTGTTTTACCTAACTTAACAAATCTACTTTATACACTTCTGACTATAATGATTAAATAATTTGATATTTAAAAATTATTTTTTGTTCTTATTTGCCTTACTTTTATTTAAATACATTATAACGATCCCAAATACCACACTGTTTTAAAAAACTAGCACTAACTTGTTTTAGCACCATGTCTTACTAGCTTTTCATGTTATATTCCTATGTAATAATTACTCTAATTGTTTTAAGGATGAGGAAGGTTATATCAAGAGGAAGTCCTCAGTACACCCGACGGAGAATCAAACCACATCACCCTGTCATGTGCAGTCTAGTCTACTACAAGAGTAATGCTGCTTAAACCATGCAGTGATTTGAAGTGGGTGATTATTTTATTGATATAACCACCAGATAACAATATGTTTTTTAATTGAAAAATGGACTCTAAAAGATTTGTTTGGAGCAAATTAAGTTTTATTAGGTTAGTTTAGGCTTGAATCTCATGTCTAGAAAATTTGTAAAAATCTTTTGATTTAAAAAATAATTCTAACAGTGATTATTTCAGAAATAAGTGAACCAAACTCACTCTCGACTTTAAGTTTGGAGCTGGTCTTGACGTTGATGGCCACGCAGGAGTAGTCTGTCTGATCATCCAGTGTAACCTTCTTGATGATGAGCTTTCTAACTGTTCCATCCTCGGTGATGATGTGTCTGTTGGAAGGCTTCAGCTCCTTGCCCTTTCTGGGGGACAAACACACGACAATTTATCGAGATGATGACCAACAAGGCTTCAACTAAAACCATACTGCTGGAGGAGGGGGGGTATTAAATATATCGGTGGCCCTGGTTGAATCCCATGTAATGCTTAGGAACAGTAAAGTCTGATTTTCATAGGCAGATCATTATTTGTAAATTGAAAACTAATGTTGCCACAATGGTGGGGAAAAATTATTACAATTTTATTTATTTTCTTAGTTCATTTGATTAATATTTTAAGGATAAATTATACAGTAATCCATAAGGAAATAATCTTGAAAGATTTTGATAACTTTTTACGATTAACTTTATAATTAATAAACAGAATAAGACTTAATTTTAGAATGCCAAATTTTAGTAATTTTCAATCAATGTTGGTGATAGAAAACAGGCTTGCTATAAAATTCAAATTACGAGCACGGTATTCTAAGGAAGTAAATATTGGTCAGTCCTCTTTAGAGAATGCTGTGTTACACCTTAAAGAACATTTATAACTTGGAATTGGTCTGTTAACAATACTTACTTGAGCCACTTGACCTCGACGTTTGGCCTGGAAAGTTCGATGGTGAATGTTGCATCAGCGTGCAATGGAATGAGAGTTACATCTGGCAACCTTGTAATAAAGTCCACAACAGGTTCTGCAACATGGGAAGATCCACGGTCGAACAAACATGGCCATATTTGGAAAGGGGGGGGGGGGGCGATCGGCCCGGGGACCCCACAAATCCTCCCCTCTCCCCAAAAAATAACTCTTATTTTCTATTGTATATACTTTCTTGGTTTTTGTCTAACATAATGTTATTCCTGCACAAAATAATGAGGTATGGACAAATTAATGTATGTGCAGCTTAAATTAAAAATAAAAATCCTACTGACTACTACACACCATTTGGTACAAAAAGGAACTAAGAAACTTTTAAAAAAAAAAAATTGCTGAGTTGCATAACCTCTAAAAAATTAAACCACCCAAACAAATTATGAAACTACAATCTCGTTTTTTATTTCTTCTGAATAGCTATAAAATTTACCTTCCCCTCTTGTGGGCACTGATTCAACTGAATTTCCTGTAACTGTCCACTCACCTTCGACGGTAAGCTTGGCAGTGGAGGTCTGCTCTCCAACCTGGCACGAGTACTCTCCCGTGTCTTCCAGCTCGGAGTTGTACACCTTCAGTTTCTGCCTCTTGCCGTCGATGGAGAGCTGCACATGCTCCGAGAACTGGAGCTCCTTCTTGTCCTTGAACCAGCGCACCAGTGCATCACCCTTGGTCAGTTCAATCTCGAATGTTGCCTTCTCGCCCTTTGCGACAGTGAGGTCCTGCATTTTAGTGATGATCTCGGGCGGAAGTTCTGGAAATATCGGAGAGAATGAGCCCCATTACATCTCCTGACTTAGGTAGGTAACACATCTCAAGCCAGTCATTACATCGTGGTGTGATTTTCTGTAGTCTAGTTTAACAAACAGTGAAATTGAAACTATTTGAACCATTTGACAATATATGTTACCACTTACTTACTCTATGGCATTAGAAATTCAAAAGTTCATTGCCACACTTACAAAAGAACACCACTTATTCCTTGAACTAATTCTGTCCAGTCCACCTCAGTATACCGTATTTTCTTTCTGTTCCATTCTAATGTTATCATCCTTTCTATTGTGTTTACCATTCAATCGCCCACACAACAAAATTGAAAAACAATTATTCAAAACTAAATGCACTATTAAAATGATTCTAATTTCACTGTTGTCAAGGTAGAACACAGGTAACTGCATTATAATATGATTTATGGTTCTAGCATAATCATGTATTTAATATCCCGGTTAACCAGTGGTGAGACAGGCTCTAAAAGGAGAACTGTCCGCTAACCACTGCTGCCAACCTACACAGTGACAAAAGGTCCCAATGGAGGTTCCACTCACCGACCACAGTGACTTCAGCAGTACATTCCTGGTCTTCCAGGGCGCATGTATACTCTCCCTCGTCGTGAACCGAGGTACCCCGAAGTAGAAGCTTCCTCACATTACCTTGCTTCTCAAACACGACTTTCTCCCCATCCTCTTTCAGCTGTTCTCCATCCTGAAAACAAAATAATTTCTGGCTTAGGGGTATATTGTTATGATATTCAACCCTTTTATTTAGATAATCTTTATTTCAATATTAATTTCATATAGAAAGTCCGAGTATGTCGTTAAAGCTTTTACCAAGAGACAAGTAATAAAATAAGGTGATTACAATATGTTCCTCAGGTTGACCAATAATATTCTTAGTATTATCATTGGTGATCAATGCTTTTTTGTTGTAACTTTGATTTTATAGTAAATTAATACAATAAATATATTTTGATTTTAAATATGAAAGCTGGGATCTCACCTTATGCCATGTGACGTCGGCAATCTCGGAAGAAATCTCGACTTCTAGTATCGCACATTCCCGCTCCTTAACTTCAAAATCTTGCAATTTGCGAACAAACTCTGGCTTGGATTCTGTAAATATTAAATAAAAACAATGTAGCTATCAGTTTTATTTTAAAATAAAAAACTAATTACTCTTACACTTAATATCATCTCGGAGGTAACCGCATGGGTACTATTTGGGAAACAGAGTTGTAGTTCTCTTGTTTTTGTATGGTCAAGCTTTCCTTAAAAATAATAAAAGTTTCGCAACACTGACTCATCGATGTTGCCAAAAGACCTGCAGTACCTCAAAGGTGATAGCCAGTGTAGTTAACTATTTATTTTACACTCCGGTTACTAGTTTTACTTCATTTCTCAATTTAAAATTATGAATATTTCAAACAAGCTGATAAAATTGTGTTTGACTTATTTTAGTCTTGCAGCTGAAACATTAATCTTTTTTTACTATTGCTCATAAAATTGGCATTGTGTCAGTGAAGTATTTCTATGATAATCAAAGCTTTCTTTACTTGTGTCTGTTAGATTTTCTTCCATTCTAGCTTGATCCTTTATTTGACCAGTCATAACTAGGCTCTGTTCTACACACCTCACATGGAAATGTAAGTTATCACACACACTATCCCCATTTGACCAATAAAACATAGGCTTTTCTTTACACACCTCACATGGAAATGTATATTATCATCCACTCTGTCCCCATTTGACCAATCATACATAGGCTCTGCTCTACACACCTCACATGGAAATGTATGTTATCATCCACTCTGTCCCCATTTGACCAATCATACATAGGCTCTGCTCTACACACCTCACATGGGAATGTAAGTTATCACTCACTCTGTCCCCATTTGACCAATAATACATAGGCTCTGCTTTACACACCTCACATGGAAATGTATGTTATCATCCACTCTGTCCCCATTTGACTAATCATACATAGGCTCTGCTCTACACACCTCACATGGAAATGTATGTTATCATCCACTCTGTCCCCATTTGACCAATCATACATAGGCTCTGCTATACACACCTCACATGGGAATGTATGTTCATTGGTACTTGACTAATGAGTGTTCTACTCAGTGTTGAGAGCATATCACGACTACAGTTTAGACTTACTCTGCTTACCCTGACAACATCTCACATAAAATATATTTAACTGATATATAATAAATATAACTCTATAAGGAAAACCTCTTTTCACTTTATGAGGTAATTGTATTATGTTTGGAAGAAGGTATAGGAAAGGTGGATAGAAACATATAAAAGAGGGACAAACACAATATGGCCTTTACAATGTAAAGAAGAACACAGTTCACACTATACATTGCTGCCAATGGACAAAGAGGTAATGGTTGCCTCTTAAAGAAAATCGAATGTAAGTCACTATTGAAATTGTTATGGTTCATTTAAAAAAAGAGGCATTTCCCCACTTGAGCTATTTCTAATTTTTTTTAAATGCATCGATTTAACTCATATATGAGAAGTGTACGCCTACTCACCGCTGACAGAGACGATGCTCTCCGTCGACTGGTTCTTGACAGTGCAGCGGTACTTGCCGGCGTCTAGCGGCGTGGTCCTTTTGATGACTAGTCTGTGCGTACGTCCTTCCTGAATGACGATGCGGTGATCCATCCCGGACAGTTCTTTGTCGTTGTGGTACCACTTAGTGGACACAGTATGCGACGTTTCGCACTCGAGACTCAACAAGCTCTTGTCGTCGACTTCTATGCGTGGCTGCAGCTTCTTGGTGAATTTGCTGTGGGGGGGGGGGGCAGAAAAACATAGAATGTCGTAAAGTCCCTTTTTTTATATAGGAAGAAGCTTTTCTGACATCTTTTTTGTATTTGTATGTCAAGTCACTTTTTATAGATAGTATCAATGCCAATAAAATAACAATAATACAATAGTGAACTGTTTTCAAAAAGAAGATTGTATTATCTAAAAGTCTTTTTCTATTAAAAATCTACTGCAGGTATGGACATAGTTGTATAAATAAAGACAGGGCCACTACAAACTTAATAAACACATTGTTTTGTTAACTGTAGAAAAGAAAATACTACTTGAATAGGTTTTTTTTTCTAACTTTGGCAAGTTGATTTTAAATTTACCCAGTAACTTTGCTGTAAAGTAAAAAGTGCTTTGAATTTTTTTTTATAGTGACTTGATCTATTTTTGCTATCTCAGATAGGAAACTGTGCATGTAACCTAAACTAAGGATTGGATTTGTATATTCCATTCACCGTAGGAATTGACTTCTGAAAGGCCTTTTTCCCTACCATAAATCTACTATATAGTAGGATATTGGTCGGAAAAAAGACCTTTCAGAGAGTAATTCCTACCGTGAATTGAATATAAGCAAATATGTCCCTTTAGAGCCCTGCTTATTTAAAAATGTGACAACTAATGACCAAAATCTTTCATTTTCTTGTCCAATAACACTTTTCAAGCACAAGTTTTTTTCTGATGTAATTATTTATAGTTCAGCAGTTGGCTTATTTGCATTTAAGTCTTGTTCTATGAATCATGAAAATTTTTCTGCCTCAAAAGTCATGTAAGAATGAGAAATAAACTGAGCAAGGGACTAGATTTTTCTGAAGTCACAGAGCCGACTCTCAAAGTCAAATCTCAGTTTGGTTATCATATTTATGTCCTTCATCTCCTGTGTAAGGTTGCACATTTCTTTCTTTTTCAATCTGTTCTTTTAAAGTTTTAAAGAAGGGAAATGTTTGAGATTCCCTTGCCTCAGATTATTTTCACACAGTACAAGTTTTGCAATAAATTACTTAATTTCATAAATCAATTGGAGAATATTTTTATCCCTATCCTGTAGCTGCTAGCTTAGATCATTTAGTTTTTCAGTGCTGCAGTTAGAAATCCAATTAGTGTTAGGCACTGTCTTCTTTGTAAAGCATGGGCTCATACCTGATTAAAGAGGTCACCGCAACTTACATCACATTGTTGGCACTCAAAATGTTTCCACAAAGTGCTTTTTGATCAATGACACAATGATATGGTATGACATTATTTTGAATGATGTCATCTTTCTGGCAGAGAGCAATACATCTGTTATGTACCCCAGTGAATGCTGTAGTCCCAGCATATGTTATGCAAACTAGTTTTTTAATTGGAATATTTTTGGAAATAAAATAGTATTTAACAAAAGTGAATACATCTTCACCTCGAGTACACCCTTTTATAGAAATAACTTTAAGCAGTTCTTCTTTTACAGTGAAGTAATCAAAAAACACTTATATCCATGGCCTCATCAAGTTGTAAAGGCAAGAAAAAAAGCATTGTTTCAAGTTAATTTTCAACTGAGAAATAACATCTTCTGCTATATTTTCCACTCACCTAGTGACTGAGCTGAAAGCTCACCATCAAATAAACAGTTTGCAACTGCTACACAGTTTTATTTGTTATATTCCCCATCTTTAAAAGGTTTTGTCTTTTTTTTTGCAATAACTTGTGATATTTTGTAAGAAGCAAGGATTGCAGCTTTTATTTTGTCACTTTCTTTTTCCTTTGATCGTTAGTTAGTTGATTGCTAAGCTGTTTTTTTTTATTTTCATAGGTTACTATTTGTAGTAAATTCTCTACTTAATTTAGAATAAGTAGCGCTTAAATGTTTTTCAAGATTACCTTTTATTCCAACTTCAATGCCGATGTGGCACAACTATCACTTCCCTTTCATTCCAGTAAAAAAAGTATTCATGTTACCACTCCGTGTGGAAGTGATTAGTCTCAGACTTTTTAGTGCTAGCTGGTTTCATTTTTGTGATGACTTGCTGCTCAAATGAAAACAGATAAACATATCAAGCTGGTAACACTAACAAAAGTTGGAAGTTTTGAGAAAAAATACTAACCAACTCATTAAATAAAAGATAAACAACCCTATCATTCATTAATTCAACCTTACTCACCACCTTTCACAACAACATACACAAGAACTGTGAGAGAATAGACTTAGCCAAACTGAAGGAGAGTCATAGTGAATGTTTGGTATTGTCATGTACTGCCCTCTAGTAGTCAACACTAGAATTGTATTCAAACTACCGAGTTTATGCAACAGGAGAGTTTTACGACAACGTTCCTCATTTCTAAACAGGTACAAAAATATTAAGATACAATACCAAGAACTTTTAAAAACAACAACATCCAAACGATTTATTTTGAATTAAATATATATATTTTTTCAAATCTTTCTGCGAGAAATCAGAGTTGGGGATCACAATTGATGTGCCGCCAACCATTGCCTTAGACCATTCGACCAATGAAGTGGGTAATTTTAGATTAATGAAGAATTATTCACCATAATGTCTAGTAGGTCTAGACTCTGCTATGGTCAAGAGTGCTCAGGCATCAGTCATAATTCCTAGCCTACAACCTGTGAAAATATCTTGGTTGTTCCATTTTCAAATTCTGGTCTGAGGTTTCTACCACTGCTATATAATGTCACTATAATCAGATCACTCGAGCATTTTGTACTTTAAAAAAAAATTGGACTATCGAGTTTACTCACACTTTGTCGACATCGACTGTGACTCTGGCCCCATGGGAAGCCTTTCCTACAGGGTTGCTAGCGACACACTTGTAGTCGCCTGCATCCACCTCAGAGTCGACCCCCTTGATCTCTAGCACAATGTTCTCTCCGTCGTAGGTTTGTGTCACTGTCTCACTCGGCTCCAAGGGCTCGTTGTTCCTGTAGGAATTTATAAATTATTGTAGGGCTTAAAGCTTTACTCTTGTTATAATATATTTCACCCATAAACTCATTAAAAGCCTAGAAAGTTCTATCAAAGGGAATTTAATAACATAATTTGGTGAATATAGCTTTGTTCCGTTTTGAAATATTTCACCTATATGATCATAAAAAATAAACCACGAGAGTTTAATAAAGGGAAATTTAATACCATACCATAGTGAAGAAAGTTTTTCTCTTTATATATATGTTTTTCACCCATAAACTCATAAAAGATAAAATAGTTAAGTCTAATAAAGGGAACTTAAGAACATACAGTAATGAGAAAAGCTTTTCTTATTTTTGTTATAGTTTACTTCTAGGAGCATATTAAATAAAAATCTAGACAAATATTCAACAAAATGTACCGGTGATAATGCTAGTGGAAATGTTCTTACCTAAGCCAGGTTATCTCTGGTATGGGGTTGCCAGTAACTTTAGCCACAAGTTGGACAGTTCCTTTTTCTGGAACCTTTTCCTCTTGGAACCGTTCAACGAACATGGGAGGCTCCAGACTTTGCAGCTCTGAACAGTCAAAGAGTGTTTTTTTTATACATAATATAGATTTTTTTATGACAACTAATAGATTAATATTATCTTTGGTTAATCCCCCTCAGATGTTTTAGTAATTTTGACATGATTTTCCCCGATGTGCACTGTGATTGACTGCAGATGACAGGAAGGTTTGAGTTTCAAATCCCAATCATGTGTACTGAAGTTTTTTTCATAAATGGTTTCCCACTTTCACTCCTTGCAAATATTAATACATATCTTCCAAATTCAACCTTCCTGAGCCCTAATAAAATAGCGTAATTAGTACATAGGTGTATAACCCGAACAGGTGGTAAGCTAAAAACAATATATTACAGCAATGGAGGCCAAGTAGTTTTTTAGATCAATTGGTTTGAAAAAAAATGGAACTAGTTAATGATAATTGTTCTTATTCTTATACAATTCACTAAATATTTTGACAGTTAAATTACATAACAGGGTTGTCATATGGTCTAAGGTGCCACTATCACAATTAACTGAAATGCTTGCGACAGAAAGGTCGTGGTTTAAATCCTGAACAAGTTTAATGAGGATATGCTTTTTTCTAAATGGTTTACTACTCTATTCAAATTCGGGTACATTCCTCTGAATTCTAACTTTAGCATCCCTACTCTTATCAGTGTAAATATGCTGATAGCCCAGATGGATGGCAAAAAGATAAATTTTAACCTTAAAGCAGCCACCTCAGTCAGCAAATAAGTATCAATTGCTGTCAGGCCACACGTTTTAAAATATTATGGCCTGTGTCATTTTCTGGAACTGCTCTGTTCGGTTTAAGTTTTTACTACCTTTTACCCTCCACTTACAACCCCTCTCTGTCATGTCAATAAGAAAAAGGGGGAAGAAAACTACACTTCTTATTTTAAGATAAAGAGGAAAGCTCACTGATAGTTCTCAAATATCTAAAATATTATCATTGTGAGTCTATCACTAAACTACCTACTGTATTTGTTAATGTAAGGCTAGATCTAGAGCCCTTTTTTCATCAAGCCTAGTCTCATAGCTTACAAATATGCTTATAAAGTGGTTGAAAATTAGCTCATGTCACATTTTCACACATTATTTTCTATTAATAAAACACATAATATAGGGTTGTCAAGGAACATGAGTCTTGTTGGAATCTTTAACTTTATTCTGGCGTGAACCATATTTTGAAATACTGCATCACAGAATTAAATATTGCATTTTGGCTGAACATCTGGCTGGCCATTTCCTGCTTATCAAGGTAGCCCCCTTAATTTGATTGTCCCTGCTGCCTGCTCACCTTCCACGATAACAGTGGCCGTCGTCTTTGCCGTTCCAACCTCGTTCTTGGCAGTAACGGTGTACTCGGCAGTGTCTCCAGGTACAGGGTGTAACAAAATGACTGTGTGGGTGTCACCCTCCGTTTTCGTGGGGACCTTGAGAGGTTTGCCGTCCTTGAGCCAGGTGATCTTGGGGGAGGGGTTGCCAACAATCAGGGTGCTAAGTCTAACACTATCTCCTTCCCTCACGATGACGCTCTTAAGCGGCTCCAAGATTTGAGGTGGTTCCTTTTCTCCCGTCCTCACCTTGAACAAGACATGGCATGGCGTTTGGTTACCGTTTTTGAGAAAATGCAAACTACAGTCAATTTTCATATGAAGGCCCTTTCAGAAATTACAAACATTATTTTTTTTTGTTAATGTTAACATCTTACTACAATTTGAGTTTAATAAGAATCCCGTTATTTTAAAACTGGAAACTAATGTTGCCCCAATGGTGGAGGATATAATAAAAAAATTGTATTTACATTCCAAGTCAATTTAAAGATAAATTATACAGTAATCCGTAAGGAAGTATTATTGGAAGCTTTTGATAACTTTTGATATGAACTCTACAATTAATAAATATAGTAAAATATACTTCTAGTAGGCTAGAATGTTAGTGAATATCAATCCATGTTGATGTTCGAAAGTAGGCTTACTATAAAAATCAAGAGTTTATATTATTAGTATTATTTTATGTGTATTTATAATACACACCAAAATTTACAGCTGCAAATCATGTGACTTGACATATTAATAGATGAAAGTAGATCTAAGACTTTTATATCTGTCATATAAGGTTCTTCCTTAGAAAATCGAGCTGTGTAAGGGCAGAGCTTATGTGTGATTGGTCAAACAATATATAGAGAGGGTTAGAACAAGCTCAGCATACGCTGGCAACGCTCCACGAAATGCCACTGGAACAGGACTGTAAATGGCACTAGATAATAATAATAATAATAATAATATTTAGCACCGCGTCTTACTACCCGTTCGGGTTATACGCTTTAAGTACTAATTACTCTAATGGATTAGGAATTGGGAAGGTTGAATTAGAGGAAATGAACCCGCATTTGCGTTGAGGGAGAGTGGAAAACCATTTAGGAAAAACCTCCCCCAGTTCACCCGACCGAGATTCGAACCTCGATCTCCCCGTCCTCAGCTGTCGGGCTCAACACGACAAGCGCGTTAGCCAACTACGCCACCGAGACGGGTAAATGGCACAAGAGCAGAAGTGGTGTTTACCTTGAGTGTGATCTGCACCGACGCTTCTCCCTCCCTGTTTCTGGCGACCACCTCGTACTTCCCCTCCTGGGTCTTCTTCACCTTGCTGATGCGAACGATGCTCGTGTACATATGCATGTCGGACTCTGTGATGACTGCAACATTCTTGCCCGTTGTCAGCTCCTCCCCAGACTGGTACCACGTGATGTCTGGT
Organism: Timema douglasi; assembly: GCA_901482245.1. Classification (NCBI taxonomy): domain Eukaryota; kingdom Metazoa; phylum Arthropoda; class Insecta; order Phasmatodea; family Timematidae; genus Timema; species Timema douglasi. The sequence continues at coordinate 320,815 of CABEEJ010000019.1, read as the reverse complement.
TCTGGCACCGCCACCAGGCGGCACTCCAGTTCCACGTCTGTGCCTTCGTCCACGCAGCGAGCCTTTGGCTTGCGAGAGAAGGTGGGTGGGATGCCTTCCAAGATGTCTGCCAGTGAGGACTCCCTGGTGTGACCACAAATATGGCTTTGGAAACTGTGACTCCATTACAAGCTTTTATTTGGTTATTTTTGATCTCACGGATTATCCCTAAACCCCCCATATCCGCCCTGTCCATGGGACCCTTTATCTTTTATTGATTAATAAATACATTGGTTTAAAAGACAAAATGACAGATTTTTGAACCTAATGAATAAATTCAAACCTACTGGCTTAGACCTTATTACATTTATTTAGATTTTTTTTTTACATTCTAAATAATCCCTGATCGATTAACTACTTTGTAAAATTCATTCACTTTAATCTTTATGAATAATTCAAGATTTTACTTAACCCTCAAGGAACACAAGTGATAACTTTAAATTTTATTTCAATTTTTTCAATAATCTCTTAGGATTTGTTTTCTTATGTTTTCACTGAATTTAGTAATTTATATGCCTGCGACACAGTTAATTCCCTATAAGTTTAACTCTTTTTTCCCCCCATTATGTGGTTTTCTGTGGGGAGCTATGAGGGGAGTCAATTGAGGAATGTTGTCCCCGCCCTCTCCTCAATCCCAAGATTACAAATAGTGTTAGTAAAATATTACAAATAAAACATATACCAGTAAATAAAAAAAATTGATTATGTGATGAATGTAATGGTTAGTTTAAGACTTGATATTCAAAAGGTAGACCACTGTGCACACTGAAAGTGCCCCCTGAAATTCCCGATTAGTAAAAAAAGTATAGCAGTAATCGTTTCAATACGTTTTATACGTCTTCCAAAGTAAATTTATGAGTTTCCAAGGAAATGCTTTCAAAGTTCCTGAAAACTACACCATGCTTTTCTTTGTTTTTAGATGACGTGTGTTAAATTATTTAGAAGCCAGTTCTTGTATCAGAGCAATATAGACAGCAGATATCTCTATGAGCCTGTTGCTCTATGACCCTTACCTCGACAAACTCTTTCTTGACAATACGGTGGCATCTGACCCATGGTCCGACAGCGGAGCTTCCACCGATAGTTCGGTTGTGCTGGAAGCGAACCCTGAAGAGTTCTTGGCGACACAGGTGAACAAACCAGCGTCCTCTGGGAACACCTCCTTTATGATCAGCGTCGCAACATTATCCTCGTCGTAATACATCTGCAAACACACACATAGTGACACAAAACCTTTTAAGATGTCCGATGGATGCAAAGTTTTGTATAAATTTGATATAACTTAATACTCACATTTTTGCAGGGAAAAAATGTGAGAAACCATTTAAGAAATATCACATTGGTACACGCTGTCAAGATTGGAACCCTGACCTCCCCATCAATCAAATCAAACCAGAAATAAGGTGAACATGATGATTCAGTCTCCTTGTCGAACCAAATTTAGGGAATTGTATTGACTAGTTTCAAGTTCTTAGTACATTAGAAAAATGATGAAGTTCCTCTATTGTGAACTTTAAAAGTTTATTATTATTAGCACTACGTCTTACTATCTGTTCGGTTTATATGCACTTATGCTAATGTGTAATAGTAGGGTGATTGTGAGATGAAATGGAGGACCTACAGTATAATGTGGGATCCGAACCATGGTAGAGGCCTGGCATTCCACACATTCACGGGTTGTGATTAATACACATCTTGTCAGAGGTGAAGGAAGGGTTTGGCAATCATAAATCTGAGCCGGGACCGAGGATTGAACCCCAGACTCCCAGCACAGAAGTCCAACACCTTACTCCTAGACCACCAGGTCACCCCTTTCAAAGTTGTATTCACAAAAATCGATCTAAAATGCTGTGATGATTATACAATGATTTTTTAAAAATTTCTTTCTCTTTTTGTTAACTGATAATAAATATATTTCTTATAACTTGTGGATCGGTTGACATGATACTAATTATTTGGTAATTTTTTTTATTGTTTTGAAAGTTTTTTCTCTATTTTTCCTGCCCCATCTGACCCCATCTCCTGATACCTCTTCAAATCAAAGACATTTAGGGAAAAAAGCAATGTTGTAAGCTTTTTGGTATTAGAAAGGTCTTAAAAACTGCTATCGAGGGTGGTATGTCATGAAGGTTTTCCAGTGTAAGCAGAGCTTGTGCATAATTAATTCATAAATGCCACTAACTCTAAATTAGTAAGGGGGACAAAACAAACCCAGTTTCACTTATAATTATATTTTTTTAAATTTTACCAAACGACTAGCATGAATAGTAGGATTGCGGAATTGATTTCATAAGTCATATACCAAGTTACTTTAATAATATTTTATGCATTGCTTCAAACGTGTATCTTCAATTTTTTGAATAAAACTATTCACTGCTTATTTGACAATCCTATGTGTGTCCTGTTTGATAAGATTGTTTTGGGGGATGTGTTTCCCTTGTACCCCTGTTAACGACGCCCGTTGTACTTGTTGAATATGCCATTATTTGCTAGTTTCACTTGGTTATTTCCACCCCTATTCCCCCTCACTCAACTCTGGTGCCTGCAGATTTCTCAGAATTCGCCACCCCTCTACCCTCTTCCAACTATCAAGTAAACCCTCTTACACCTGTCGTGTACCACACTAGAAACAGTGTGCGTTGAAATCCAATCTTTATCACATCTCGGTGAATCTCACTGGCTATGTTTCATTTGAAAATGAACTCATAAAAAACTCTGTGCAAAGTGATTTAGTGCGCGATTATTCATGTATAATAGGTTAATAATGTTCTCTGTGTGGGTTTTTTATTTAATATAATATGTACTTATAAAACGTGAGTGTTTAGGGGAGCTCCTGTTGCAAATTAATATTATTAAGAACACCATCCTTGGATCAAGACCATCACTCCCAGGCTTTCCCAGAGCTCCAGCCAAAGACACCCCTCGAAGGTAGGCTCCACATAGTACATCTTTTTTCTAAACCAACGTTCAACTCCCGTCTCTGTTTTAGTGTACCTAAAACTGGTCCTCCGGAATTAAATTACTAGATCGATCACTCATACAGTACTACTAAATCGTTCTTTCACAATTTGTTCCCATTTAATCAATGACACATAGTCTTCTACCTTAGACATCACATGGGAATGTATTGTTGTCGATACCTGACCAATGAGTGTTCTACTGAGTGATGAGAATATATCACAGGTACAGTTTAAACTAACTCTGCCTATAGTGGCAACATTACATTACACCAAACTATAAGCTCGACTGCTGAGGACGGGGAGATCGAGGTTCGAATCTCGATCGGGTGAACTGGGGGTGGTTTTTCCTAAATGGTTTTCCACTCTCCCTCCACGCAAATGCGGGTTCACTTCCTCTATTTCAACCTTTCCAATTCCTAATCCATTAGAGTAATTAGTACTTAAATCGTATAACCCGAACGGGTAATAATACGCGGTGCTAAATATATTAATTATACACCAAACTAGTTATCCTGTTTATGTGTATGGAAGAGCGGATGAGGGTTTAGGTGTATTTTTGACAAGAGACTAAACTTCTCTATTTCTCTGCCCATTAGAATTTGAATAACACTTGAGAGATAAAGGACCCCACCTGAAAGTCTTGAGACGGCAGAATGATGGCCGTCTGTCGGAACCACGTGATGAGTGGACGCGGGTTTCCTTCCACCTGGCACTCAAACTGCACAGTGGTGCCATCTGGAGTGTGTTTGGGTTGTAATTTCTCGACAAATCTTGGAGCGGCCGACTTCTCATCTGGAGGCGGCTCTGGATAATAAAAGGTAAACATTACACACTGTTTGATAGACATATGGCCCACTGTAAACCAATAAAGAGTGTGCATGTAATGAACAAATGAGTTGAAGGTCTTGTCGATACATCACTAGTAGGTGCAGGGGTAAGTTAAGGTGTTTGTTAGAGCAGGGCCATACCCATACATTTATTTCAGGGGCTAGGGGTGGTCCTACCTGGGTCGACTTATGGTTCAGGATGGGGTCCTCAAATCCTTAAGGATATTCGAGAATTCAAGACTTAAATCCTTAGATTTTTTTTTTTTTTTCAATTTTATACATGCTACTGCTTATAAGTTGTTCTGAACCGTTATTATAGGGTAAACTTAACAACCAGGCCCCAGACCAGTCATTTAACACTTAACTGAATATATTAATGTTATAGTAAATAGATTATAAGAAAGAATGTTAACATTTAGTTATTTTTTGTATTTTATATTACTATAATATATTTATATTTCTTCTTATGGTCATAATTTTTTCCAATATTTGGATTTGGATTCGGATTCGAGATTTAGGATTTGAAGGTAAATTGGAGACTCAGATTCGTAAAATAGTAGATTTGACCCAACTCTACTAATGGTTTACCCTTTTAGTGCCATGAGCAGATCTTATTAGCCTTTCATATTTCCACTAGTTCCGATGTAGGCAATATGAATTTTACAAATTTATTTGGAGCTGTGGGCACTATGAATTTTACAAATTTATTTGGAGCTGTAGGCACTATGAATTTTACAAATTTATTTGGAGCTGTAGGCACTATACATTTTACAAATATATTTGGTGTTGTAGACGCTATGAATTTTATAACTCCAGTAAGTTACTATCTTAGGTTTTGAGGAGGAAACATTATTAAAAATTGATAAAGGGGGGTATAAGGAGGTGGGAGTGGTATGGAGGTTGAATCTACAACCCTCCTGTTTCACTCCATACAGCCATGTAATAAAGCAGTGTTTTTCAAAGTTTTGACACTCGTGTACACCTTTCTGGGTCACAGACTGACCAATTTACGGCTTACAGATCTTCATGAAAATATAAAAAAAGAAACCAATACATCCTATCTTGTAAAATATAAATTTGTCTTTTGGGATTTTGACAAAGCTTTAGCTAAATAAACAAAGCTCATGAAAAAAAATCAAAAAAAATCATGACATCGGGTAAAAATATGCACCATTTTCTTTAGTAAACTTAGTGTTTATTTTTATGATTAATATAATTCAATGGTACAAACATCACTTATCCCTAAGGGGTACTCATACCACAGTTTGTTAAACATTGTAGCAGAACATGTTAAGTTCAAGATATTTTTGAAACAAAGTGTATAATCAAAATCACAAAATGCCAGCCCAGATATACAATGTTGTTTTTCTGTGAGCTCCAGGAATTCTTATTTTTATAAAACCTCTAAAATTGTACATTTTATCCAATTCAAAGTGAAGATGAATAGATTAACATGCAATATTCCCAAAACTGAATAGAAGTTTGATTTCTTAAAAAAATGTTTAATTTTGGATAGAAATATTTTACTTTTAGTAACTATGTAAATTTAGGTAATATATTTAATTTCTAAAATGATATATTACAAACAATATTTTGTCTTAAAATGATAAATTAAGTTACTATCACAAAATGTAATATATATTTTATTTCAGGGTTTTTATACTAATTTTTGATGAAAATAGCTCCAGAAAAATTTTAAAAAATATATAAATGTGTGTTTTAACTCTTTTTTTTTCTGAATCTTCGTAGTTGTTGAATTCAGAATTTAATTCTCAAATCAAAGTCAAAGCGAACAAATATTAGAAGCTTCGCAGGGTTCCTAAAAGAGTTACTAAATAATAAAAATCATGACAGGAAAGTACTCACTTTCAAAGACTGGCAGCTTGTCGATTTTCTCGTGCAGTTTCTTTTGGACATAGAGCATGTAACTGTTTTCATCCAACAGCAGTTGCACAGGGGCCCAGCCCTTTTCCTCTGTCAGATGTTTCTTGACATACCACCATTCTGTGTTGTGGGTCTCTGTTCATAGAACCAACAAGTCACTAGCATCTCAGAGATCGGTATAAAGGATTTTATCCCAGAAATGAATAAAGTATTATCCATTAACAGAAATTAATAAAAAAAAGTTGAAAGAAAAACAAATAAATTGAAAACTGAGAGAAGAAAACCCACATAAAGAAAGAGGAAAAGAAAGTGAAAGAATTCAATGCACAGGTATGACAAGTGATGACTATTATCGATGAGTCTTTAGAGCTTATTTACAAGGGAGGACTAGTATTGACAAGTCTAGAGCTTATTTATCAAGGGAGGACTAGTATTGATAAGTCTCTAGAGCTTACTTACAAGAGAGGACTAGTATTAACAAGTCTCTAGAGCTTACTTACAAGAGAGGACTAGTATTAACAAGTATCTAGAGCTTACTTACAAGGGAGGACTAGTATTGACAAGTCTCTAGAACTTACTTACAAGGGAGGACTAGTATTAACAAGTATCTAGAGCTTACTTACAAGAGAGGACTAGTATTAACAAGTATCTAGAGCTTACTTACAAGAGAGGACTAGTATTGACAAGTATCTAGAGCTTACTTGCAAGAGAGGATAAGCATTAGCAGTGCTTACAAAGGGAGAGGGCTGTTGACGAGCCTCTTTTAACTACCTTACAAGGGAGGCCTTGCCCTGCTTGTTAAGCTGTTTTCCCTCAGATAGAATAGTAAAGTTTGTTTGAAAACAAGGTGCTTAGGAATCTATTTGATCCAATAAGGAATGGGGTTACTGGTTAATGAAAGAGATTATATAATGAGTTATATACCCTGTACTCATTACAAGACATTGTTAGGATAATTATATCTCGCAAATTATGGTAGACAAGACATGTAGAGCGAATGAAATAATCAGAACTGTGTTCAGGGCATTGACTGGCAAACCCATTGGGAAGACCTAGATGCAGATGGAAGGATAACATTATAATGAACTGGAGAGATAGAGAATGTAATGAGGTGGACTGGATAAAGCTATCTCAAGATAGGTATAGGATGTAATGAGGTGGACTGGATAGAACTAACTGAAGATATAAATAGGATGTAATGATGTGGACTGGCTAGAACTAGCTCAATATTGGGATAGGATATAATAAGGTGGACTGGATAGAACGAGCTCAAGATAGGAATAGGGTGTAATGAGGTGGACTGGATAAAAATAGCCCAATATTGGGATAGGGTATAATAAGGTTGACTGGATAGAACTAGCTCAAGATAGGGATAGGGTGTAATGGAACTAGATCAAGTGTGTCAAATATATGGCCCGCGGGAGCGTTTAAACTGGCCCTACCAGAGTTTTACTCGAAGTATTTGGGTGATAAATATCCCACAGACAAAATGAACTCAGCTAAAATACTATCAATGTTCGGAAGTACATACATTTGTGAACAGTTTTTCTCCCTTTTAAAATTGAATAAATCCAAGCCAAGTAGTCAGCTTACAGATGAACATTTACAAAGCACAATGAGGATTGTTTCAAATCAAAATATTTTTCCAGATTTTGATAATTTAATAAGTGGGAAGCGATTCCAGATTTCCAACAAACAGTAGATGTGATGAATTACTCATACTATCCTGGTATTTTGTTTTAAATGGAAAATACTTGAATTTTGAACTAAGTTTATTATTACTATCTTAATCATAACTACTTTATTTTTATTTTAGCAATTATTTTTAAATTGTAAATTGACAGTTGAAAATGGTTTTTTAAATTAGCCTTTTGCATCCTCATTAAAAGAAAATATGTTTTTAAAAATCGTAGCTACTTTAACAATGAAAAGGAGTCGATGGGGGAAAAAAAAGTAAGCCTTTTAATCCTGTATCAACATTTAAAATGTATAATATAATAAATAAAAATCCTATGCCTGCTTAATGATATAATGTGGCCCTCAGAACTGTTTGAGTTTGACACCCTTGAACTAGATCAAGATAGAGATAGGTGGCATACTTTTGTACGTGCGGCAATGAACTTTCAAGTTCTTAATGTCCTAGAGTAAGTACGTAAATCAGTGAAGGCAAGTGAAATGCATACAATAAGAACTCACCAAGAACATACACCCTCTCACCCTCCACAAGGTCGATGGCATCCTCAATCTCAGCGTCATAAGAGGTGACAGAGAAGAGCACGTCTCCCTCCTGGACCTCTTGGACTTCTGTTTCATGTCAACAATACAAGAGTTGTTATCAGAGAGTCATTAAAACAATCACTGGTTAACATTTTTACTGCCAATATTAACAGGGCAGGGTTAACCTAGGGTGCATTCCAACGAAATCTGATTTTTTTTTACTCTAATTTTTTTTTATCGCCGTGTCTTACTATCCAAACAGGTTATAAACTTATGTACTAATTATTATGCTAATGGGTTAGGGGTGATAAAGGTTGACTTTAGAGGAAGTGTACCCACATGTGCATGAAGAGAGAGAGAGAGAGAGAGAGAGGGTGGGAAACCATTTAGGGAAAACCATCCTCAGTACACCCGATTGGTATTGGAAGTCTAGTCTATTGCGAGAGTAGCAAATTAGACCATGCAGTCGTTAAGGGGGGTGTTTTAAAAATGAACTGAACTAATTAATAATTTATAAATATAAAAATTATATATAAATATTTTATTCAATGTAATATTTTTTTATTGATTAACAGCACAATCACTTTAACAGTTTTATGACATTTGGGGCCGCTTTATCAGTGAATAACTTTGATATTAAATTAAAAATTCTGGTAGGATGAAACCTAGATCAGGGTATTGGGCGGTAAGGATCGATTTTCTTCAAGAGGCAGTCATTACCTCTTTGTTCAATGGTAGGAAGGTAAAGTGTGAAATTTGTTCTTCTTTTCATTGTAAAGGCCATATTGTGTTCATTCGAGGAAGGGAAGAAGAAATAATTTTTTTGCACACATTTGTTACTAAAGGTTGCCACTTATTTTCAATTTATTTTGTATCTTTTTCGTTATTTTTATTTTTCTGTCTAGTATTTTGGTACCCACTTATTATTATTACCAGTATTATTATTATTATTATTATTTTGTGTAGCGCAAGGTGTACAGATTATCTATATTATACAGAAATAAACTGGGCCTTAAATACTAAGTCTCGCATGAAAGGCATATGAAAGTCTTCCACCATCTACGAATATTATCAATGAAAGAATAAAACTATTTAGTCCAAGAAAATAAATTACGTTAAGGGGATGAGTTTAAAGAGATAGAACATTCATTTGTTTTGGGAGTTTATGGTATTAATGAGGTGTTAGCTTGAATTTAACCTTGGTTTTATAAGTAACAGCTCAAATTTATCTGGGAGAACTGAAGTTTTTTTTCACCCCATTCTCTATATGAAAATGTAGACGCAAAGTCTGGGTATACTGATTACAATAATGTACTAGGGATGAGGAAGGTTGAAATTAGAGAGAGTGTACCCACATTTGTGTGGATATAAAGTGAAAACCCATCAAGTAAAACCCACTCTCAATACACCCAACTGGGATTTGATCCTCAATCTCCTTGTCATCGGCAGTCTATTGTATTGAGAGAGTGATGGCTTATAGCTATTCAACCCTTGAGGTGGCTCTTATACTTTTTATCGCTTAGATTAATTTGTAGATAAACTCGGGGTTAAAAAACAAATTAAAGAAATATGTTTAAATAAACTTGATAATTTAAAAGTGCACAGCTTACCTTCTCGGAACACTTCCGTCTCTTTTGTAATGCTTAGAGAAACCTCCTCTGTAAAAAAAAAGTACAATCAGGATAAAGAAAAACAGGCCAGAATCAACTTAATCATCTTAACAGGAGTAATAACACGTGCAATTAATTTACAAACTAAAATAAAATTATAAATAATTTTCTTACATTTGCATAGTATTGCATTTTTTCACATTAAACAAACAGGTATTTTCAGATAACATTCTGACTTAGTATTTGTTTATATATAAATGGCACCCGGACAAGGATTTGAAGCCTGACTCTCCAACTTTACATGTTGACCACTCTACCAACTAATATATATGTGATACCTTTCATGTCAGTGTATAATTAAACTACACAACCCTCCAAGCGAATGATACACATACATGAAGGATTGAAAAAATATATAATTTTTTTTAGACTATCTTTACTTACATTTTAAATTCATTGGTTGAATTTTCATGAAGTCTTTTTTTTAAACCAATTTTATTGAACTTGTTGATTACTGAAGTATTGAAGATCATGTGGAATTAATGCTTAGACTAGATTTAAAAAACTAGTTTTATAATCCAAAGTCAAACAAACATAAGTATTTCAATCAAAATAATTCATCTTTACAGCAATAACTTTACTCTCGCCTAAGAAAGTCATGCTTTGTTTATGCTTTTGAAAGATCTACTCAATTATAAAAAAAGTTAATATAGATTATATGGTTATAGAAGGGTTTTAATGCATGTAGTTGATTATAAAAGAAAGATTTTAGTGCATGTGATTGATTCTATGGCTATAGAAGGATTTCAATGCATATTGTTAATTCTATGGTTAGAGAAGATTTTGATTGACCATACTTATAGAAGTAGTTTAGCTACTTTTTAGTTTATGACTATAAAATAGTTAATATACACTCAATTCACCCTCATTTGTAGCAGTCTTACCTTGACTTATTACTCTATGGCCCTATCTTGTAAGTCATACCATAGTGGAATAATGCAAATTAAGCTTGCTACCTTACAGGGTAACTGAAGGGTATATATACGATATTTTATGTTTTTAACACAAAATTATATTTTATAAAGGCAAATAAAATGCAATAAAAGCTCTAGTACCTTGATGTAGAGTCTTGGATGGTTTCCGTTTGGGCTTCAACTTGAGTGCTAGAGAGTCCTCCTCATAGACAACACTCTCGGGTGCAGGTTTCTTCTTCTTCAAGCCGATCTGGAACTCCTCTTCAATATCCTCAACTGTGTAGGATGTGCGTCGAACCTCTTGTTTCCTACGCAATTGGACCTTGAAGTCGGTCTCGAATTCCTCAGATGGTCTTCTAGGACCTGCCAACTTTATTGTCTCTTCTTCATCTTCTGGTTCCTCCACTTGGTATTTGGGACGCCTCTTTAACCCAATAACCTGTTCTGTTACTTCATCTTCTTCATCTTCTGGTTCTTCAATTATTTCTACCTGAGCAGGCCCGTCATCTTCTACTTCTTGTAAAATTCTTACCGTTTCCTCGCTGGTTTCTTCGGCAAAGGTTTTTGGACGCTCCTTCTTCAGGCGCACTTTCCCAGACATTGTAATATCCTCTTCCTCGTACGTATGCAGCTGAATCTTAAATTCTTGATCAATATCTTCCTTTGTCTTAATAGTTTTGGGAACTATTGTTACCGTTTGTACTTCTGTGAATTCTTTCACCTCAGGCATCTTCTTCTTCGCTGGCTTAAGTTTCTTCAGTGTGATTTCCTCAGATGTTTCTTCAAAAGATAGTTTTCTCACTGGTGCCTTTTTCTTAATTGTGAACTCTTCTGCTACATCTTCAGATTCTACAGGCTTCTCTTTTTTTATAGTCACCTCTTCACTTACATCCTCAACTTGAGGCACCTTAGTTTTCTTTATGCTTTTCTTAATTGTTACTTCTTCTGAGGTTTCATCTTGTGGTTTTTCTTCAACAAAATTTTTGATAGTGAAATCTTCAGATACTTCATCTTTACTAGGTTTCTTTGGCTTACTTTTCTTTATTTTTACTTCTTCAGTGATTTCTTCATCTTCTGGTTTCTCAGGTACAATTTTCTTTATTGTTATTTCCTCTGCCACCTCCTCTACAACTGACTTCCTTGATTTAGGCTTCTTTAGCTTTATTTCTTGAGTGACTTCTTCATCTTCTGGTTTCTCAGGTACAATCTTCCTTATTGTTATTTCTTCTGCCACCTCCTCTACAACTGACTTCCTTGGTTTAGGCTTCTTTAGCTTTATTTCTTGAGTGACTTCTTCATCTTCTGGTTTCTCAGGTACAATCTTCCTTATTGTTATTTCCTCTGCCACCTCCTCTACAACTGACTTCCTTTGTTTAGGCTTTTTTAGCTTTATTTCTTGAGTGACTTCTTCATCTTCTGGTTTCTCAGGTACAATCTTCTGTATTGTTATTTCTTCTGCTACTTCCTCTACAACTGACTTCTTTGGCTTAGGCTTCTCTAACTTTACCTCTTCTGTAACTTCTTCATCTTCTGGTTTCTCAGGTACAATCTTCTTTATTGTTATTTCCTCTGCTACCTCTTCAACCACAGGCTTCTTTGTTTTAGGCTTCTGTAACTTTATTTCTTCAGTGACTTCTTCTTCTTTGGGTTTCTCAGGTTCGATTTTCTTGATTGTTATTTCTTCTGCTACCTCTTCAACCACAGGCTTCTTTGTTTTAGGCTTCTTTAACTTTATCTCTTCAGTGACTTCTTCTTCTTTGGGTTTCTCAGGTTCGATTTTCTTGATTGTTATTTCTTCTGCTACCTCTTCAACCAGAGGCTTCTTTGTTTTAGGCTTCTTTAACTTTATCTCTTCATTGACTTCTTCTTCTTTGGGTTTCTCAGGTTCGATTTTCTTGATTGTTATTTCTTCTGCTACCTCTTCAACCACAAGCTTCTTTGTTTTAGGCTTCTTTAACTTTATCTCTTCAGTGACTTCTTCTTCTTCTTTGGGTTTCTCGGGTTCAATTTTCTTTATTGTTATTTCTTCTGCAACGTCTTCAACAACAGTCTTCTTTGGTTTTGGCTTCTTTAACTTTATTTCTTCTGTGACTTCTTCCTCTTCGGGTTTCTCGGGTTCAATTTTCTTTATTGTTATTTCTTCTGCGACGTCTTCAACAACAATCTTCTTTGGTTTTGGCTTCTTTAACTTTATTTCTTCTGTGACTTCTTCCGCTTCGGGTTTCTCGGGTTCAATTTTCTTTATTGTTATTTCTTCTGTGACTTCTTCCTCTATTGGTTTTTCAGGTTCGGTTTTCTTCAGTGTTATTTCTTCTGCAACCTCTTCAACAACTGGCTTCTTTATTTTAGGCTTCTTTAACTTTATCTCTTCTGTGACTTCTTCCTCTTTTGGTTTTTCAGGTTCGGTTTTCTTTATTGTTATTTCTTCTGCGACTTCTTCAACAACAAGCTTCTTTGGTTTAGGCTTCTTTAACTTTATTTCTTCTGTGACTTCTTCTTCTTTTGGTTTTTCAGGTTTTGTTTTCTTGAGTATTATTTCTTCTGTGACTTCTTCCTCTTTCGGTTTCTCAGGTTCAATTTTCTTTATTGTTATGTCTTCCACTGCCTCTTCAACAAGAGTCTTCTTTGGTCTAGGCTTCTTTAACTTGATCTCTTCTGTGACTTCTTCCTCTTCCGATTTCTCAGGTTCTGTTTTCTTTATTGTTACTTCTTCTGCCACCTCTTCAACAATTGACTTCTTTGGTTTAGGCTTTGTTAACTTTACCTCTTCTGTGACTACTTCCTCTTTCGGTTTCTCAGGTTCTGTTTTCTTTACTGTAATTTCTTCTACAACCTCTTCTACAATTGGCTTTTTTGATTTGACTTTCTTTATTTTTACCTCTTCGGTGATTTCTTCTTGCTCTATTTGTTCATTTACCTTTTTCTTCAAAGTGATTTCTTGTGCTGCCTCCTCTTCTACCTTTTTCGTTGGTTTAATAATCTTAATTTCTTCTATTATTGCTTCATCAGTTTTAACTGGTTCTTGTTTGATTGGTTCAGTTACCAATTCATCAGGTTTAACTGGTTCTGGTTTCTCAGATTTAACCTCATCATCGACTTTTTCGACTGTTTTTTCCTTTTCTTGTTCAATTCCCTCTGGAATTTTCTTTATTGGCTTTACTTTCTTGGCTTTGGTTTTCTTTTCCTTTTCTTCGACAAATTGTTCTGGTACTATGTCTTTAGGCACATATTCAATTGGTTTATCACCCATTCCTTCAATCTTGGCTTCATCGAACTTATCAGGTATATCTGGTGTCTGATCCTCTATTAACTTTTCAATAGGCTTTTCTGGCGACGAAACATCAGTTTTTTCTTCCGCTTTTTCTTCTGCAGTTTTCTCGGGTTCCGATTTGCTTTCTTCATCGAGAGGTTTCTTTTCTTTTTTTATCTTTTTCACTTTCTTTTTCTCGATTACTTTTTCTGGTGAACCCTCTGGCTTGAAGACCACTGGTTTAATAATCTCCTCATCATCGATCTTGTCATGAGGTACCGGTTTCCCAACACTAAGCTCCTTTGGTTCTTTCTCATCTGTTGGTTTTTCTTTTGTGAATGGTTTCAATTTTATTGTCTCAGGTTCTTCTGGTTCTGGTTCCCCTACCTTTTTACGAAGTGTGATATCTTTTTCTTCTTCGGGTTCAGGTTTCTTGGGAACTCCTTTAACGAGAGTTATTTGGACAGTTTCAGGTTCTGGTTTTGGCTTTTTGGTTTTTGGTTTTTTAGCCTTTTCTTCCTCAGGCAACTCTTTGTCAGGTTTCTCAAACTCTATTTTATCAGGACTTAATAAGTCTGGTTCTTCCCTATCAAAGTCAGATGGTTTAAAAGGTTCCATTTCTATTGGTTTCTTTTCCGTTTTCTTCTTTGTTTTTTCTTCTTCGGGTTCTTTCTTTTTAGGCTTAACTTTTTCTTCCTCCTCCTCTGGTTGGGGTTTTGAAGGTATTTTCTTAAGCTTGATCTCTTCGGGTTTTTCCTCCTCTACTGGTACTTTACCCTTTCCGATGGTAAGTTTCATTTTCTCCTCTTGTTCTGGCTCAGGCTTTTTGGGCGCTCTTTCCCAACCAGGCTTTTCTTCGTCCTCTTTGTCTTCCGGTTTTTCTGAATCTTCTCTTTCAAACGGTTCAAGTTTTATCTTTTTCACTTTCTTTTTCTCGATTACTTTTTCTGGTGAACCCTCTGGCTTGAAGACCACTGGTTTAATAATCTCCTCATCATCGATCTTGTCATGAGGTACCGGTTTCCCAACACTAAGCTCCTTTGGTTCTTTCTCATCTGTTGGTTTTTCTTTTGTGAATGGTTTCAATTTTATTGTCTCAGGTTCTTCTGGTTCTGGTTCCCCTACCTTTTTACGAAGTGTGATATCTTTTTCTTCTTCGGGTTCAGGTTTCTTGGGAACTCCTTTAACGAGAGTTATTTGGACAGTTTCAGGTTCTGGTTTTGGCTTTTTGGTTTTTGGTTTTTTAGCCTTTTCTTCCTCAGGCAACTCTTTGTCAGGTTTCTCAAACTCTATTTTATCAGGACTTAATAAGTCTGGTTCTTCCCTATCAAAGTCAGATGGTTTAAAAGGTTCCATTTCTATTGGTTTCTTTTCCGTTTTCTTCTTTGTTTTTTCTTCTTCGGGTTCTTTCTTTTTAGGCTTAACTTTTTCTTCCTCCTCCTCTGGTTGGGGTTTTGAAGGTATTTTCTTAAGCTTGATCTCTTCGGGTTTTTCCTCCTCTACTGGTACTTTACCCTTTCCGATGGTAAGTTTCATTTTCTCCTCTTGTTCTGGCTCAGGCTTTTTGGGCGCTCTTTCCCAACCAGGCTTTTCTTCGTCCTCTTTGTCTTCCGGTTTTTCTGAATCTTCTCTTTCAAACGGTTCAAGCTCTTCAAGTTCGGTTTCTTCTTTATCAGAGAGCTTAACCTTTCTCACCTTTTTCTTTTGTAATTTAAGTGCTTCTTTAGTATTCCTTGACAATATACCTTTATCCATTGTCACATGCATAAAAGTGATAATAGGTTTGCACTCTTCTGGTGGGTAGGGAATAATTTTGAGGTTACTTTTAAGTAAAACTTTAGGGACCTCAGCTGTTTGAATTTCTCTCTTTTGAATTGATGACTTTTTGAGCTTGATTTGAGAAAAAAGAGGAACGTCTGGTTCTTTAGATACCTCCATGATTTTTAGCTTTGTGGGCTTGAATTCTTTCCTTTCAATGAGCTGTGGAACTAGATCAATCTTTTGAGGAGAAGGCTTCTTTTCTTTGGGCTTATCAACCTTATTGTCCTTGGTTTTTAGAACTTTAGTTACCTCTTCAGGCTGTACCTCTTCATTTGTTACTGGTTGAATATCTTCTGTTACTTCCACTTCGCTGTCCTCCTGAGAGCTTGGAGTAATTCTTTTCTTTTTCTTTGATGGTTTTTTAACTTTGGTTTCTGTAACACTCACTAGTTCTAGTTTTTCTTCGACTTCTACTGGTTTTACATCCTCAACTTCAAACTTATCGGGCTTTTGATCTTCAACAGTTGCTTCTGGAGTAACCTCGGCTATTTCCACACCTTCGGATAATATTACCGTAGCTGTGGCCTTTTCTTTAACACCTTCAACGTCAGGTATTTTTCCATCAATGGTATCAATCTTGATTGTTTCTTCTGTAGGCACTTTTGGTTTTTCAGTTACCGCCTTCTTTTTCTTTGGTTTTGTTGGTGTTTCTTTCACTTCATCTGGTGTGGGGATTTCCTCATCTTTCTCTATGGGAACATCAGTTTCTTCAACAATGGTCTTTTTTGTTGAAATTGGTGTGCTTACCTGCGCCTTCTCTGGTTCTGACACTTCACCTGGAAATAGTCCAGTTACAATTTTAGTAATCTGTACATGTTCTGTGTCTGTGATAGTTACTGTGGCCTGTTCTTGTGGTGTGGGAATCAAGTGATCGAGGTCACCCTCCTTAGTGTCTGGTGTCACTTCAGTAACTGTAGGTGCTTCCTGTCGTTTCTGGACGACTTTCTGCATATGTAAAGTGACCTGTGGTGTTTCTTCGGGTGACGTAGCAGTAGCAATCTGTTCTGCGGTCACTTCTTGTATCTGTATAGGTTCTTGTGTGGTCTGTTTCCTCGTGGCTGTTTGTGGTTTGGGTTGTTTCTGTGGCGTAATGATCTCGTCTGTTTCTTGTAACAGCTGTACCTCTGTCACGGAAATGGGTTCAGCTGTTATGGGTAGTGAGGTTGGTACCACAGACTCTCTCGGTGTTGTGGGTNTTCTACAATTGGCTTTTTTGATTTGACTTTCTTTATTTTTACCTCTTCGGTGATTTCTTCTTGCTCTATTTGTTCATTTACCTTTTTCTTCAAAGTGATTTCTTGTGCTGCCTCCTCTTCTACCTTTTTCGTTGGTTTAATAATCTTAATTTCTTCTATTATTGCTTCATCAGTTTTAACTGGTTCTTGTTTGATTGGTTCAGTTACCAATTCATCAGGTTTAACTGGTTCTGGTTTCTCAGATTTAACCTCATCATCGACTTTTTCGACTGTTTTTTCCTTTTCTTGTTCAATTCCCTCTGGAATTTTCTTTATTGGCTTTACTTTCTTGGCTTTGGTTTTCTTTTCCTTTTCTTCGACAAATTGTTCTGGTACTATGTCTTTAGGCACATATTCAATTGGTTTATCACCCATTCCTTCAATCTTGGCTTCATCGAACTTATCAGGTATATCTGGTGTCTGATCCTCTATTAACTTTTCAATAGGCTTTTCTGGCGACGAAACATCAGTTTTTTCTTCCGCTTTTTCTTCTGCAGTTTTCTCGGGTTCCGATTTGCTTTCTTCATCGAGAGGTTTCTTTTCTTTCTTTATCTTTTTCACTTTCTTTTTCTCGATTACTTTTTCTGGTGAACCCTCTGGCTTGAAGACCACTGGTTTAATAATCTCCTCATCATCGATCTTGTCATGAGGTACCGGTTTCCCAACACTAAGCTCCTTTGGTTCTTTCTCATCTGTTGGTTTTTCTTTTGTGAATGGTTTCAATTTTATTGTCTCAGGTTCTTCTGGTTCTGGTTCCCCTACCTTTTTACGAAGTGTGATATCTTTTTCTTCTTCGGGTTCAGGTTTCTTGGGAACTCCTTTAACGAGAGTTATTTGGACAGTTTCAGGTTCTGGTTTTGGCTTTTTGGTTTTTGGTTTTTTAGCCTTTTCTTCCTCAGGCAACTCTTTGTCAGGTTTCTCAAACTCTATTTTATCAGGACTTAATAAGTCTGGTTCTTCCCTATCAAAGTCAGATGGTTTAAAAGGTTCCATTTCTATTGGTTTCTTTTCCGTTTTCTTCTTTGTTTTTTCTTCTTCGGGTTCTTTCTTTTTAGGCTTAACTTTTTCTTCCTCCTCCTCTGGTTGGGGTTTTGAAGGTATTTTCTTAAGCTTGATCTCTTCGGGTTTTTCCTCCTCTACTGGTACTTTACCCTTTCCGATGGTAAGTTTCATTTTCTCCTCTTGTTCTGGCTCAGGCTTTTTGGGCGCTCTTTCCCAACCAGGCTTTTCTTCGTCCTCTTTGTCTTCCGGTTTTTCTGAATCTTCTCTTTCAAACGGTTCAAGTTCTTCAAGTTCGGTTTCTTCTTTATCAGAGAGCTTAACCTTTCTCACCTTTTTCTTTTGTAATTTAAGTGCTTCTTTGGTATTTCTTGATAATATACCTTTATCCACTTTTGAGTTAATGAATGTAATAACTGATTTACATTCTTCTGGAGGATACATTATAAATTTAATATTACTTTTAAGATGAATTTTAGGTATTTCTGTTGTTTTTATTTCTAATTTTTTTACCGATGCTTTCTTTAGCTTTACTTGTGAAAACAAAGAAACCTCAGGCGTTTTAGACAGCTCTGTAATTTTAACTTTGGTTGGTTTTATCTCTTTTCTTTCAATTTTGATCAACTGTGGTACTAGGTCAACTTTTTCTGGAATTGGTTTCTTCTTTTTAGATTTGTCTTTAGTCGGCTTTTTATTCTCGTCTTGAGATGGTGTTGTTATTTCTTCTTCAGCCATTTTTGGAATTGGTTTATTTTCTTCTACTTCCTCGTCTTCAAATTCATCTGAAGGAATATCACCAGTAGTTTCTGCCTGGATTGTTTTTGTTTTCTTCTTTAATTTCCTGATTTTTTTCTCTACGATTTCAGATATATTATTTAGATCCTCTTGTGTTTGATGTATTTTATCGACTTCACTAATATCCGATTTTTCAAGATCTGGTTTGGATGTATCTGATAATGCTGTTTGCTGTGTTTCTTCTTTTTCATCATTAATTTCATCCAAATCTTCCGTTTCTAGCACAGGTTCTTCGACACCCGAGTCTTTATCTGTTTTTTTGACTTTCTTCGGTTTCTTTTTCTGCAATTTCAATGCCTCTTGGGTATTCCTTGACAAAATACCCTTCTCAGGTTTTATATTTAACTCTGTTATAAAAGGTGTCTTTTCTTCTGGGGGATATGGTATAGTTTTTATATTACTCTTAAGCATAACTTTAGGTAAAGCAACACTTTTTATTTCTCTCTTTTGGACAGAAGATTTTTTTAGCTTAACCTGTGCGAAATAAGGAACTTCTGGTTCTTTTGACACTTCAACAAATTTAAGTTTTGTAGGCTTTATTTCTTTTCTTTCAATTTTCATCAATTGTGGCTGCAATTTTAATTTTTCAAGTTTTGGTTTTTTATCTTTTGGTGTTTTTTGTTTTTTGTCATCTTCATCAACAGCTTGGGATTCTGTTTCTATAACTTTAGGTACCTCTTCTTTATCTTCTTTGTTAAATATGTCATCTTTAACTTTTTGTTTTTTCTTTAATTTATTTTGTTTAGTATCTTCTGTTTTTTCAATCATTTCAGGAGCACTTATTGCCATTTCTTCAGGTGTTTCTTTGAGTTTGATATCTTCTCTCTTTTGGTTTTCATCCGTTATCTTAGGTTTTTTCTTTATTTTTTTATTTTCTTCAACAATATCTTTCTCTTCTGCAACATCTGGTTTCTCTTCTACAACATCTGGTTTCTCTTCTTCCTCCAACTTATCTTTGGGTTTCTTTTTGATTTTTCTTTTAGTTTCAATGGTTTCTAGAATAACATCCTCTGGCTTATCAGGTATTATTTCTACTAAAACAGATGGTGATGTTTCCTCTGAAGGTTTTTCATCCGCAAATCTTAATCGCTTTTTAATCTTTTTCTTTTGTTCAGGCTTTTGTTCCTTTTGGTCGGTTTTTTCCTCTGCACGTATCTCGGAGATTTCTTCTATAGTAGGTATTATAGCTTCGTTAGGCGTTTCTATAACTTCTTCTACAACATCAGGCACTAGATCTGTAATTTCTTCCACAGTTAATTTTTCAGGTTTTATTTCTTCTTCTGTAACAATGACTTGGATTTCCTCTTTGCCTCCCTTAATTTTACGAGTTATTTTCTTAACCACTTTTCTTTTGCCTTTTTCTGTTGTGGTTTCTGTTGTAACCTAGTTTCCTCTTTGCCTCCCTTAATTTTACGAGTTATTTTCTTAACCACTTTTCTTTTGCCTTTTTCTGTTGTGGTTTCTGTTGTAATCATTTCGTCTGGTCTTTCTTCTACAACCTTTTCTACATGAGGTGCTAGATCATTAATTTCTTCAATGGTTGGCTTTTCAGGTTTAATTTCTTCTTCTGTAACAACGACTTTCTTTTGTTCTTTGCCTCCCTTTGTTTTGTGTGCTATCTTCTTAACCACTTTTATTTTACCCTCCTCTGTAGTCATTTCTGTTGTAGCCAATTCTTCTGGTGATTCTTCTGTAATATCTTCAATAACAAGAGGTGTTATAGCTGTACTTTTTTGTAAATCTTTCTTTTCAAGTTTTGTTTCTTCTTCTTCTTCTGTTACTATAACTTGTTTTTCTTCTTTGCTTCCCTTACTTCTATCTGTTATTTTCTTCACTACTTTTCTTTTCCCCTTGTCTGTTGTTTCTACTGTGGGCATATCTTGTGGGGATTCATCCAAAATTTCTTCTAATAAAACCGGTGATATTTCCTCCAAACATGGCTGTTCATCGACATCTATAACTTCTTCAATTATAATCTCTCCATCTCCTTCTTCACTTGGTTTCTTAGTGCCTGTACTCTGTTTCCCACCTTTTGTTACCCTTTTGACTATTCTTCTTTTTATTATCTTGGTGCCGCCCTCGTCTTGAACGGTTTGAAACTCATCCACGACAACCATTGCAGTGTCTTGCTCCACTGGGGTCGAATCATACTCACCTGGTAACACCTCTGTAATCGTCTCACTCACTGTGACAACCGGCGTCTGCTCGAAGGTCTGTGTGGCTGTGATGTGAGTTGTCTGTTTGGTGAACTCGCCCAAGGTTTCTGAAATGTCAATGGTTTCGTGAGGGGACAGAACGGTGATGTGTCGTTCGCTGTGCTCTGGTTTGACCTCTGTCAAGGTGGCGTGTTCGTGTGGTGCTTCGGGTGTTGTAATGTGAGTGACGGCCTGTTCGGTCATATCCTCGGTGTCTGTTCCGAATGCCGTTGTTGTGTTTTCTTGTGTTGGTTGCTGTTCTCTCCTTGTATTTAGTGTTTTTAATTCTTCAAGTACTACTGCTGTGGTTCTGTGTTCGGATGTAAGTGTCTCTTCACCATACTCTGTGTCTGCTAGTTGTGGAATGATATGTTGGGCCACTGTCAGCAGTCTTGCTTGCTCTTTAGGCAGTGGTGTCAGTGTTCCTTCTTTCTCGTGTACACTTACTTCACTCACCTGTGCGCTAACTACAGCTTGTGTAATACCAAATTCGGCATCTTTATAGATATCAGGTGTTGAATCAATATCCCCTTCTACTACAAGAGACGTATTGACCTCCTCTTTTATCGCTACCCCTTTATGACTAGTTGTCATTGTTAGTTTAGCTACGGCATATGGGATTGACTTATCGTCAGGGGTTAGTTTTTCTGTTTCTGATTGAATTTTTGTTGTGACTGTTACTCCCTCCCCAAGTTCAAATGTTACACCTGCTTTGTAAAAGTGTTTTCGTTCTGAAATGTGTGTGCCTTCTGATTCAAAAGTTACAAGTTGTGACACATTTACACTAGTTAGAGTTGGTTCCGTTCCAATTGTGGGAGCACTTTCTAGATCTTTAGGTTTTTCTGTTTCAAACGTTTCAGGGAGCAACGAAGGAATCAACTCCTCTACAACAGGTGCTTCCCTACCAGGGATCAAAGATATCTGCGCCGAGGATTCCTTACTTGCCAAACTTTCCAAATTGTTTATACTTTCCTGAATTAAAATCTCTTGTTTGGTGGCAACGTCCCTAGTAATTACTTCAGATTTTGCTTTAGATAATCTCCTATCTGGTGATATCTCAAGGTCCTTTGAAACTTCTTCACTTGAAGATATCTCTGTCGTAGCAATATCTCTAACTACCACATTGGTTATCGCCTCAATGGTTTCACTCTTTTCTGACACTTGAAAATCGGCAAGATTTACCTCGGGATGCTCGTAAGAAGTTATTGCAACCTCCATAGGCAACACAATGGGCTTGGCTGCCGATTCCTGCATTAGCTTGGTTAAAAATTCAGGCGTATCTTCTTCGAATTGAGTGTAAAGTGACACCGGCACTTGTTTGAAAACGCCTTCCATATTACTTTCTACAGTTTTTAAATGATCTTTTGTTTCACTTAACTCTCCAGCTACTTCTTCTATCTGGGGTTGATGAATAAGAGGAGCTTGTAAAGTCACTACATCAAGTCTCGCTTCATTTTCCACTTTTGTATCAGTATAAGCTAGTTTAATTAAATTATTCTCATCTAGGAGTGTTTCTTGTGTTACTGCAACATTCATACTTACCACGTTTGACGATGCAATTGTTTGGTCCAATTGATCTTTAATAATGAGATCAGTAACAACTTGTTCACTTTTTCTTTCTTCTGTGATGGCTACATTCCTTGTTGTCAAATCTTTAAACGTATTTGTAAAATTTACACTTTCACCAGAAATTATAAATTCTGAAATATTTTGCTCAGTTTTAGTCTCTTCAATTTGAGCAGCTTCTCTGGATGTAATTACTCTAGAAGCATAAGATTCATGCAACGATGATGCTATAGATAAATTCGTAATACTTTCTTCTGCCGACGTCTCTTCAGTTACTGAGATTTCTCTAGTAAGTATATTAGGAATGATGTGTAATTCTTTAGAAGATACTTTTGTTGGTAACTCCAAAGTTTCTTCTTGTATGGTTCGTAATTCGGTTATCGCAACTTCTCTAGAAACAATATTAGGTTTCGCTTGCATTTCTCTAGCTAGTACTGCTTCCGCTAAGTCTGACGTTCCTTCCTGAGTAGTTGCTTGTTCTGTCATTGCTGCTTCTCTTGCAACAATGTCAGGTTCCGCATGACTTTCTTTAACTAATACTTCTTCTGGCAAGTCTGACGTTCCTTCCTGGGTGGTTGGTTGTTCAGTTATAGCTGCTTCTCTTGCAACAATATCAGGCTTTGCTTGACTTTCTATAGCTAGTACTGCTTCTGGTAAGTCTGACGTTCCTTCCTGGGTGGTAGGTTGTTCAGTTATAGCTGCTTCTCTTGCAACAATATTAGGCTTTGCTTGACTTTCTATAGCTAGTACTGCTTCTGGTAGGTCGGACGTTCTCTCCTGAGTGGTTGGTTGTTCAGTTATAGCTGCTTCTCTTGCAACAATATCAGGTTTTGCTTGACTTTCCTTAGCTAGTACTGCTTCTGGTAGGTCGGACGTTCTCTCCTGAGTGGTTGGTTGTTCAGTTATAGCTGCATCTCTTGCAACAATATCAGGTTTTGCTTGACTTTCCTTAGCTAGTACTGCTTCTGGTAGGTCGGACGTTCCTTCCTGAGTGGTTGGTTGCTCAGTAATAGCTGCTTCTCTTGCAACAATATCAGGCTTTGCTTGACTTTCTTTAGCTAGTACTGCTTCTGGTAGGTCGGACGTTCGTTCCTGAGTGGTTGGTTGTTCAGTTATAGCTGCTTCTCTTGCAACAATATCAGGTTTCGCTTGACTTTCCTTAGCTAGTACTGCTTCTGGTAAGTCTGACGTACCTTCCTGGGTGGTTGGTTGTTCAGTTATAGCTGCTTCTCTTGCAACAATATCAGGTTTTGCTTGACTTTCCTTAGCTAATACTGCTTCTGGCAAGTCTGACGTACCTTCCTGGGTGGTTGGTTGTTCAGTTATAGCTGCTTCTCTTGCAACAATATCAGGTTTTGCTTGACTTTCCTTAGCTAATACTGCTTCTGGCAAGTCTGACGTACCTTCCTGGGTGGTTGGTTGTTCAGTTATAGCTGCTTCTCTTGCAACAATATCAGGTTTTGCTTGACTTTCCTTAGCTAATACTGCTTCTGGCAAGTCTGACGTACCTTCCTGGGTGGTTGGTTGTTCAGTTATAGCTGCTTCTCTTGCAACAATATCAGGTTTTGCTTGACTTTCCTTAGCTAATACTGCTTCTGGCAAGTCTGACGTACCTTCCTGGGTGGTTGGTTGTTCAGTTATAGCTGCTTCTCTTGCAACAATATCAGGTTTTGCTTGACTTTCCTTAGCTAATACTGCTTCTGGCAAGTCTGACGTACCTTCCTGGGTGGTTGGTTGTTCAGTTATAGCTGCTTCTCTTGCAACAATATCAGGTTTTGCTTGACTTTCCTTAGCTAATACTGCTTCTGGCAAGTCTGACGTACCTTCCTGGGTGGTTGGTTGTTCAGTTATAGCTGCTTCTCTTGCAACAATATCAGGTTTTGCTTGACTTTCCTTAGCTAATACTGCTTCTGGCAAGTCTGACGTACCTTCCTGGGTGGTTGGTTGTTCAGTTATAGCTGCTTCTCTTGCAACAATATCAGGTTTTGCTTGACTTTCCTTAGCTAATACTGCTTCTGGCAAGTCTGACGTACCTTCTTGGGTGGTTGGTTGTTCAGTTATAGCTGCTTCTCTTGCAACAATATCAGGTTTCGCTTGACTTTCCTTAGCTAGTACTGCTTCTGGTAGGTCGGACGTTCCTTCCTGGGTGGTTGGTTGTTCAGTTATAGCTGCTTCTCTTGCAACAATATCAGGTTTCGCTCGACTTTCCTTAGCTATCATTGCTTCTGGTAAGTCTGACGTTCCTTCTTGGGTGGTTGGTTGTTCAGTTATAGCTGCTTCTCTTGCAACAATATCAGGTTTTGCTTGACTTTCTTTAGCTAGTACTGCTTCTGGTAGGTCGGACGTTCCCTCCTGAGTGGTTGGTTGTTCAGTAATAGCTGCTTCTCTTGCAACAATATCAGGTTTTGCTTGACTTTCCTTAGCTAGTACTGCTTCTGGTAAGTCTGACGTTCCTTCCTGGGTGGTTGGTTGCTCAGTAATAGCTGCTTCTCTTGCAACAATATCAGGCTTTGCTTGACTTTCCTTAGCTAGTACTGCTTCTGGTAGGTCAGACGTTCCTTCCTGGGTGGTATGTTGTTCAGTTATAGCTGCTTCTCTTGCAACAATATCAGGCTTTGCTTGACTTTCCTTAGCTAGTACTGCTTCTGGTAAGTCTGATGTACCTTCTTGGGTGGTTGGTTGCTCAGTTATAGCTGTTTCTCTTGCAACAATATCAGGTTTTGCTTGACTTTCTTTAGCTAATACTGCTTCTGGTAGGTCATACGTTCCTTCCTGTGTGGTTGGTTGTTCAGTTATAGCTGCTTCTCTTGCAACAATATCAAGTTTCGCTTGACTTTCCTTAGCTAGCACTGCTTCTGGTAGGTCAGACGTTCCTTCCTGGGTGGTTGGTTGTTCAGTTATAGCTGCATCTCTTGCAACAATATCAGGTTTCGCTTGACTTTCCTTAGCTAGCACTGCTTCTGGTAAGTCTGACGTTCCTTCCTGGGTGGTTGGTTGCTCGGTAATGGCTGCCTTTCTTGCTATTATATTTTGTTTAGCTTGACTTTCCTTTGCTAATATAGTTTCTGGTAAAACTGTAACTTCTTCTTGAATTATTGATTCTTCTGTTGTAGCTACATTTCTTCCTTCAATATCAGTTTTAGCTGTTATTTCTTTTGCTAGTATGGATTTTTTTAAATCTGATGTTTCTTCATGAATTATAGCTTCTTCTTTCATTGCTACTTCCCTTGCGACAACGTCTGTTTGTCCTTGTGTTTCTTTAGCTGAGACAGAAGTTGGCATTTCTGAGGTGGACTCGTCCGTTATGATTTGTTCTTTTATTGCAACGGACGTTGCGTCAGTACCTAAAACAGCTTTGCTCTCTTTTCCTCTCATTTTAATTGCAAATTTTTCCGATTCCTCTTGT
Organism: Timema douglasi; assembly: GCA_901482245.1. NCBI lineage: Eukaryota > Metazoa > Arthropoda > Insecta > Phasmatodea > Timematidae > Timema > Timema douglasi. The sequence goes on along the minus strand of CABEEJ010000019.1, from coordinate 295,037 downwards.
AATATTATTTCTTCTGTCATTGTTGTGTCATTTAATATATACCTTGACTTTGCGTTGTATTCATTTGGTTTAAGTGTTTCTTTGATACTTTCCGCATTTTCTTCGAATTTCGATTCAAATATTTCAATTGCGTCGCTTGTTAATAACTTAGAAGAAGTTTGTGTTTCTCTGTGTTTATCTTTTATTTCAAAATCTGGTACGGTTTGCTCTACTACCGTTTCGTTTGTTGAGATTGCTTCAACGGTTGTATAGCTGTCTTTTGCATGCGTTTCTTTTAGTTTTGTAATATCAACTCCAATATCTACTATATCTTCCTGTACAACTAATTCTTGTGTGGATAGTGTTTTCTCTAAAATAAGTTCTGACTCTGCATACTTTGCTTCGTTCTTCTCGGAAACGGTTAACACTCCCACAGTGTCGCCAGCTATAGGTTCCTGAACAATGGGTGCTTCTTGAAGGGTTAGATCTAGGCTAGCAGTAAATTTATTAACTTCTAAAGTCTTGGCGAGATCACCCACTGTTTGCTGAGTAATTGTTTCTGTTATAGAAACACCTTTGTTTGGCATAAAAGTTATTTCAGCTGTACTCTTACTTTGTAAGCTATCTTTATTTAACGGTTTTTCACGTTCATTAACATTCATTTCTGTAACCACTATACTTTCTTGGACATCTCGGCTAAAGTGAACAACTTGTTCGTTTGGTTTTAATACACTGAGGATTCCTAAAATTTCGGCCGGTTTGGTTTCCTCTACAATGGTAGTTTTATTAGGCACAAAACTTGCCATTGCATGGCTACCTGACCTTGAATCTAAAATTAATTCCAACTCTTTTTCGTGAAGCGTTGTTTCCTCGACTATTACTTCACTTCTCGTCCCTTCAAAATGTATGTCAGCTGTCTTGTTGTGTGGGATGTTAATGATATCAAGTGTACCTTCCTGCTCACCAGATGTCACTTCAAGGACTACTGCAGTGTTTTTGTTGGTTGAATGAGTAACATTTGCATGCTGTGATTGTGTTTGGTCTGTAGTACTTTCAAATGTGTTAATGTTCGTGTCTGCTATTGTTTCTTCCTGAGTAAGGGCCCGACACGATACTAAATTCAATACTCCATAGTGTTCGGATCTACTACTCACTACCTCATACTCACCCTCTCGATCTTCTGGTTGAACTTCAGTAATGAGAAGCCTCGTCTCCTGTTCTTCCAAAGAGACGCTCACCCTCTTCGAGGCTGGCTTCAACAACTCGGCCAAATCAGATTCGACTTCCCCTGTTGTTTGGACTTCTGACACCACAAGGCTGTGTAGCTGTTGTGGCATAGCCTGTTTTGCTACGCTAGGAGAAGGAAATTCAATATCTAAACACCCTAATTCGTTTTCTGGAAGTATTTCTGTTTTCAAGGCCACCTCCTGCCCTACAACGTCTGGCTGGGCTACCCCTTGTATAGCTACACCTGCAGTAATTTTAGTAGCTTCTTTGTCTTGAGCTATTACTTCTGTTACATTAATGCTACGCTCTTCTCGGAAACGCAATTCGGCATTAGTTGTCTCGGGTTTGGCACCAAGTTTCAAAATACCTTCACTCTCCTGCACGGAAGTTTCTGTTAGAGATATGCTCTCATAAGGCAACTGCTCTGGAATTGCTTGCACCTTTGTTGGGATAATATCCGACACTATTTTTCCTGTACTGAGACTTGTTACAACCTCGGTTTGTTCATAGGCTTCCTGACCAGACACCTCTGTACTAGCTACTTGCTTCTTCGGTATATCTATCCCAGTGCATTCACCTTCTTTATCTTCTGTCACAATCTGGCTTATCGTCACTACTTTATTTGCTTTCTCAAATGCCAGTTCTGCGCTCTTTGTATCTGGCCTGAATGTACCAACGAAATGCTCTTCTTGTTCAGAAATATTTGTTTGTGTTTGGATAATGCTTTCAAGTGGAACTTGTCCAAGTTTAGCATAAGCTGTGTTAGGTGCTGTGCTTGTAAATTCAGTTAGACCAAATTCTGCTATAACTTCTGATTTCTGGGCTATTTCTTGTGGAGTAATATCTGGCAACGCCGTTCTTTCTTTAGGCACTTCTGGCATTACATAATTACCTTCCTTGTCCTGCAATGTCACTTCAGATATAGTTATAACCTTCTTTTCTTCGAACTCAATTTGAGCCTGGTTTCCAGTAGGTTTGAATGACTCGTTAAACACACCTTCTTGTTCATGAACAATGCCTTGTGAGATTATAATACTTTCAACTATGTCTTGCTCATGGTGGGCTTTTTCCTGAGTTGGTGCTGCGTGTTTAACTACACCGACATGCATTTCTGTCAAAACCTCGCTCTGCTGAAGAGACTCCTGACTTAATATTTCACTCTGTGCCGTTATTTTTTTGGGCAATTCTTCAGGTTGGAGAATGCCCTCCTTGTCCTCAACAGTAACTTGTGTGATGCTGACACTGCGCCCTTCCTCGAAAGTCATCTCTGCACTTTTTTTTACACCGCGGAGGCCTTCCTTGAGATCTCCTTCGTGTTCTTGTACAGTTTCTTCAGTTTGTATTATACTCTCAAATGGAAGTTGGTTCAAATTGGCTGTCATTGTGTGCACTGACTCTGGAATGAACTCTCCGATACTAACACCTGTAATTACTTCTGATTTCTGAGCTACTTCCTGAGCAGATATTTCAGCCTCGGCTAATTTTCCAGTTGGCCTTTCAGGAGTAATGTACGTACCTTCCTTATCCTGTGTCACAACTTCCGTAATAGTGACACCTATTCCTTCCTCAAATGCAATATCTGCACTTTTTGTATTAGGTTTGAATGTCCCAGTAAAGTCTTCTTCACGCTCACGAACTGTTACTTCAGTTAAAGTCAGACCTACAAAAGGAACTGATTCAGAAAGGGCTTGAGCACTTGTTGGGATAACTGATAGTAATTCTGTAACTCCCATTTCCGTCAATACCTCAGTTTTTTCTGCAACTTCCTTACCTGTTATCTCAGGCTGGGCAATTCTTCCTTTAGGCTTCTCTGGTGAAGTGTATGTTTCTTCTTTGTCTTCTGAAACAATTTGTGTTACGGTAATACTCCTACCTTCTTCAAATGTCATTTCAGCACTCTTACTGATCATTCTGAGATCCGACTTGAGCTCTTCTTCACTTTCTCTCACTATTGTTTCAGTCTGAACTAAACTTTCAAATGGCACTTGTTGTAGGTTTGCTGTCATTCTATGTTCAGTAGTAGTCAACATATCTCCCACACATAATTCAGTGTGAACTTCTAATTTTTCCGCCACTTCATGTCCAGAAATATCTGGTTGAGCTTTCTTTCCTCGGGGTATTTCCATAACATCAAGTTTTCCTTCTTTGTCTTCAACCAATACCTCGGACACAGTTTGAACTCTCTTTCCTTCTTCAATAACAATTTCTACATTTCTAGTGGTTGGTTTAAACTTGCCACTAAACTCAGACTCCTGTTCTTGAGCCAAACCTTCAGACACAAATATTGACTGGAGTGTTTCCTGTTCTGGATGAGCTTGTTCAAGAATTGGTTTCAATTCATTAATTTCCTTAACTGAATGCTGTGCAATGGTTTGGGACTGTTCTGCGACTTCTTGGCTTTCACTAATGTCTGGAAGTGCCTTCCTCTCCTTAGGCAGCAATGGTGCATTATATGCAAGCTCTTTGTCTCCCAGAGTTACCTGAGAAACTGTCACACTGTGTTCGATTTCAAAATCTAAGTCAGCTCTTCTGACACTTGGTATTTTGTCTCCGGAAAACTCGCCTTCTCGCTCATTCACTGCGTGCTCAATATGAACCAGGTTCTCGTATGGCATCTGTTCTGTGATTGCATGAGCTGAGGTTAGAGCTTCTTGAATAAATTCATTTACTCGCATTCCAGCAACTATTTCAGATTTTTCTGCTACTTCATGCCCTAATATATCCGGCCTAGCTATCCTCTCTTTGGGTTTTTCTGGTGTAACATATTCGCTTTCTGTGTCTCCAGCAATTGTAGATATAATTGTCACACTACGTCCTTCTTCAAACAAAAGTTCTGCTTTTTTCGAATGTGGTGTGATAAATTCGGAGAAATCGCCCTCATGCTCTCTGATTGTGGCTTCTGTTTGAACTATGCTTTCAAAAGGTACTTGTTCAGGTAAAGCTTTTGCAGAGGCTATGGCTTCCTTAGGAATATGGCCTATGCCAATCTCGGTAAATACTTCTGATTTTTGAGCCACTTCTTGGCTGGTGATATCGGGATGAGCTATTCTCTCTTTTTGTTTAATTGGGGCTACAAATATGGTTTCTTTATCATCTAAATTAACTTGAGTTACTGTCACACTACGACCTTCTTCAAATGCCAGCTCAGCACTTTTAAGGTCAAGTTTTAACTTTCCTTGAAACTCACCCTCGCTTTCCTGCACCGATGTTTCGGACAGCACAATACTCTCAAAGGGTAACTGTTCAGAAGTAGCTTTTATTTTATTTGGCTGTTCGATCATTACTTCTCCTGTTCTGCTTTCTGTCACCACCTCAATCTTTTGAGCTACCTCGTGTCCAATTACATCAGGCTTCGCAAACTTACCCTCTGGTTGATCTGGGATGGTGTATTTCCCCTCTTTGTCCTGACATATTACCTCTGTGACAGAAACGCCTTTACCTTCCTCAAAAGTGATATCAGCACTCTTCTTTTCGGGCTTGATGTCATGTTTTAGCTCTCCTTCCGTTTCTCCTGGGGCTGTTTCTGATTGTATGATACTTACATAAGGTGACTGTTGTGCAGTAGCTTGACCTCTTTCCGGAGATTCTCTTAACAGTTGTGCAACACTACTTTCTATCACAACTTCACTTTTTTCAGCCACTTCTTGTCCAATAATTTCGGGCACCGCTGACTGTTTCTTAGGTTCTTCTTGTGTGAGTAATTCTCTCTCTTTGTCTTCAATTGTGATTATAGTTGTGGTGATACTTTGACCTTCTTCGAATGCAGTTTCAGCCTTCTTGGCCTGTGGGGTGATATCAGATTTATATTCGCTTTCGCTTTCGCGAATATTTATTTCACTCAATATAATACTTTGATAAGGTATTTGCTCATATCTAGCTTCAGCAGTTATTGGCTTCTGCGGGATGATTTGCTCGATGCTTAGGTCTGCAATTACTTCTGAACTGATAGCAACGCCTTGAGCTGTGATGGCAGATGTGGCTTTTTCTTTTTTCGGTGCTTGGGGTGTCACCATGGGATGTTCTTTGTCTTCAATGGTAATCTCTGTCACACTGATCACTTGTCCTTCTTCAAAGGTTACATCGGCTTGTTTTTGTTCAGGTTTTATCTCTCTGATGTATTCTCCTTCCCTCTCTCCCAAAGTAGGGTGCAGCATTGTCGCACACTCTAACGCTTCTTGTTCAGGGTAAGCTTTTGCCTCCTTCATTACGAGTTGTTTAAGAATATTTATGTAATCATCAGCAACTACTTCTACCTTTTGAGCCACTTCACGACTTAAGATGTCTAAAATTGCCTTCCGTTGCTTAGGCATTTCCAATGCTTCTAAAATAGTTTCCTTGTGTTCTGCAACAATCTCTGTGACCGATATGCTCTCTCCAGCGTCTACGGTTATATCCGCTTTCTTTTCCTCTGGTTTTAAGTCTTTCTCTAAGAGTTTTTCTACTTCTGTTATAGCCGTTTCTGTAACCACCAATTCCTGATATGGTTCATTGTCACGTTTTGCTCTTCCATGAACTGGCTCTTCCTGGACTAGTTTTCCTAGGTGTAGCTCGGGTAAAGTTTCTGACTTAAGGGCAATTTCACGACCTGGTACCCTAGGAGTTGCCGAAATCTCTTTTGGAGTTTCCTCTGTAACATACTCACTTTCCCTTTCATGTGTCGTGACCTGGGTTACGGAGATTCCTGACATGCTGTCAGTCCATTCCATGTTAGCCTCTTTTGTGTCTGGTCTAAAGTCTTTCTGAAACTCCCCTTCTTTCTCAACCATCTGTGCTAATGTGATCAATAAACTCTCCATAGTTGTCTGCTTGGATTTTGCTACCCCTTTTGTAGGCGCTTCTTCAATAAGTGGTCCCGTGACGTATTCTGGCAACACTTCAGATTTTATCGCAACCTTTTGGGTTGCAAAATCGGGGTTTGCGAAACACTCGCTCTGCTGTTCCGGTTGAGTATATGAGGATTCTTTGTCCTGGGTAATCACTTCGGTTACAGTCACCCCTTCTTCCTCCATAACAATTACGTCGGCCAGTTTACGGTCGGGTTGAGAACCCAATTTGTGTGTCTTGAGACCTTCACCTAAAACAGTCTCCTCGATAACGGTCTCCTGGAACAAATCTTGTCCTAATTTAGCCACACCTGTCTGTGGTTTATCTTTCTTTAACTGGCTAGCGAACCCTTCAGCAAGAGTTTCTTCCACAACAAGAGAATGCAGTGGATGAGTTGGAGCAGCTTTAACTTTGTGGCTCTCTGGCAAATCACCAGGTTTGAAATCGCCTTCTTTTTCATTTATCTCCGTCTGTGTAACGGATAAACCCGATTGAGGTGTAAACTCTTGCTCTACCGTAAACACCTGAGGAATGTCCTTGCTCTCCATTATTTCTTCTCTTTCCTGAGTAAGTGTTTGCGACACTTGCTTAGCCTCTTGGGTTTCAATGTTTATTGTCGCTTCGTCAGTCCTATATTTCAACACGTCAGAAAATTCTGAAGGTACACTTTCAGCCTGAATCTCGGAAACAGAAATTGATTCCTCAGGCCTCAAGCTAGGCTCGGCATACGCACCTACTGGGGTCCTTAAAGGCAGTAACTCTCCTTCAGAGTCTTGTACAATGGGCCAAGAAATTCCCGAAGTTTCAAGACATGTAATAGATGTGCCTGCTTGTTTCCCTTGCGGTTTGTCCCCTGGAGCAAACTTTCCTTCCTTTTCCCCGATTGTGGTGACAACTGTGATAAGACACTCACGTTCAGAAAACTCCACTTCAGCCCTCTTCTCCTCTTTCTCTTCAATCGTGAATTCGCTTTGAGGCTGTTGAGACTCTACTTGTCTGACGGCGACTCCCTCCAACACTGTCAAGTCCTGTGTCGCATGAAACGTATCCGGTTTACGCTGAATAACCAGATCCCCTTCTTTTTCCTGAATTCTAGTTTCAGATACCTGCAGCGTCTCGCCTGGTGTAATGGCAAATTCCGCTTGTTGTGACTGTGGCAGTCGCCCAGGGAAGTATTCCCCTTCAGTCTCTGGCGCGTGTGTCTCTTGAACGGTCACCTGTTGCTGGGTGATCACACTCTTGGTTGCCACCTCTGTGGCGACAAACAATTCCGGGTAGTACTTGCCAGGCTTAGTTTCTGCAAACACCTCGCTTATAACAAGTGATTCGGAGGATGGTACCTCTACCCGGGGTTTCACTGAAGTTGGTTTGCTCAAGATGTCAAGTTTGTCTTCAGATTGGCCTTCGTTCACTTCTGTTACGGACAAGCCCTCTTGTGGCACCACACCTGTGGTCGCTTGTCGGCTTTGAGGTACTTTATCGTGCTGTACGTCGCCTTCTTTAAGGGAAACTTGCATCTCGGTAACGGACGTGGCTTCCTTTAGAGTCATAGAAAACGTCGCCTGGGTCTTCTGTATTTCTAATCTTGTACTAATGTTTCCTGTCTTGTTTTCAGTTGTAATCTCACTGACAATTATGCCTTCGCTTGGTACAAAAGTCTTGCTTGCCTCAAACGTCTGTGGCTTGAAAGTCGTCTGGAACTCTCCAGTTTGAGTTTGGATGTCTGGTTCAGTAACCTGGTATGGTTGTATGGTGTCTAGAGTGGGTGCTGCTCTAGCACCCTCTGGTTTGAGCCCCCTGATAGTTTCTTCCTCATGTTCTTCTGCCCTAACTTCCTGTTCTGATACGGCTGTGTGAGTCAGCAAGCTTACTTTCACATGCTCCTCGGCCAACTTGCCGCCTGTTAATATCTCGGTGGTTCGTGCAGTAGGGATGCTCTCTGAAACTTGTGAAGGTGTACTAATTAGGGGTAGCCCTTTCAACGATGTGTCCGGTAATGGTTTAAGCTCCTCTGTGTATTCCTCTGTTATCGTCTCTTCCTCCGTGTCGGGTCTGATGGCCTTGATAGTTTTCTTTACCTTCCGTTTCCCCCCTCCCACTATCTCTATCTCTATCTCAATCTCCTCCTCTGATTCCTGCCTAACTATTTTCTTCTTTTTCTGTCTAGTAACCTTTCCCTCTTTAGTTTTTTCGATTATTATCAATTCCTCCTCCTGTTCCTCTTCCTCGGTTTGTTTGCGAGTGTCGGACTTGTCATCCGGCTGAGTTACGATGGCCAATGATCGCTGAGTGACGACCGTCGTCACTTGATCATCGGCGGGCACCTCTGTGATTGTGACTCCCTCCTCCCTGTTATCTGGTGTCTGTTGTGGTTTTTGTTGTCTCATGTCCACAGCTGTCTTGGAGGCTGTGCGCACGTCTGTTTCTTGAAGGGTTTCTGTGGAAGTATATGTACATGTGATAGTGGCAACTTGCCAATGTAGCTTACAGTGTTATGTGTCAAAATTCACCATAGCTTATACTTTAATGCGATTTTATTATTGTGTTGCATACTAATACTCAAAATAGACAAATTTATAGGCTTAGTAAAATGCAAGTTTACAATTGTAAACAGAGACCAAGAATTGAATCTATATAGGTCTACAGATGATTAAATCTGTAATTATTACTAAATAAATTGCAGTTTTCTAATTATTTGTTTTTGTTCATATTATAGAATCACTGACCGGAAATTTAAAAAAAAACTGCTTTTATTATAAAGGTAAGTACAAATAAATAATTAATAATCATTATGTATTTTTGTAAAGTATAATATGGTTAATTTGCTTTGTTTGTTCCCATAATATAAGCCAAAAAAATATAATTGTTGTTATATGTTTGCTTATATTATGTGAGTTAATACCAAATTGTTTATATATCGTTTAGTTTTGGTAAATTGTGCATGCGTTGAAGCAACTATGTGTAATGGATATAGCTGTATTTAAAATGTAAAGCATTTTTTTAAGAATTTGAAAGCTTGGTTTATTAAAGTATGTCTATTAGAAAATTGTGTAACTAAGCAGACTACAGCAAGGATTGGCTTATGTTTACATGTATTTCACAGAAAGCATTATAAAGGTTGTAGCAAAGCTGTAAAAAAAAAACCCATCATACTGAATAGAATAGAAAAGAGAAAGCGTGTAAAGAGGTCAAACCTTAAAGCAGAGCAGAGCACATTGATTGTTAGTTTTGCTGTTGTTGTGGAGATGTGGAAGCTATGGCAAAGCAACAATGAAAAGTGTCTCATGTTTAAAGGGATAAAGACAGAATAATGTATAGAGTAAGAGGGAATTACGTGACAAATAAAGCATTAGAGTCTTGCAGAGCCAAAGTGATATAGTCATTGCGGCAGTGACATGAATCTTATAACTATAGCAAAAAAAAAAACATTAATACAAAGCTGGGCAAGTAGTGTATAGTAGAAAGCAGGGAAGTATTGCCATTTGAAGCAAATATAGTGAGGAAAGTATAGCAAAGTGTAACAAAGATAACAAGAAGTGTACAGAAGACAGATTGCTATGCTAAAGTGGAAAAAAGAAAAACAATTAAGAAGCTAGAAAAATAAGGTTAATTAAGACTGTGGAAGTAAATTAGTTGCTAGGTCTTAATGAGATAAGACATACAGATGACATTTAATATTAAAGGAACAAAGAATTGGCAATATGAGGAAAAAAGAGTTTGTATTATAGTTAGTCAAATAAATGTATCAAGGTTTGAAAGGAAAATTACTTAGAACAAAGAAAGCAATATATGTCACAAAACACACAAATTAACATTTTTATTAAGAAAATAAATTACTACATTTCATAATTTCATGAAAATATGAGGCTATTATTAGTTTGATAAAAAAACAAAACAATATGAGTAAGATACAACTTAAGGGAAACTGTTATATTTAATTTAGTTGAATTGATTAATTTTATTTCATACAAATAGAAACACAACAGATACTGACCTTGAAATAATTTTATTATCTTTTATTTAATATAGCTATAAAGCAAAAGCCATTCACAAGCAACATTGACAAAGGCGAAATAAAGGCAGTTACATAAATAGAGATTTGTATTTATGTTATGGTTTTAATATAGTGTGTGAGTGTTTAATTGAGCCATATGTTATGGAGGTCAAACCAGTTGATTAAGACAGGACATTTAAGACATTACTGAGTTGAAAATTGAAACTGAAAAGAAAAGAGACACAGAAGTAATTAAGTCGCATTGGCAAGACATATTGTTAAAGGCTTACTAATTCTTTCTAATGTTTTGTGGCAAGCTTATTCTATTAATCATATTCATAGGCGCCCATAAATAGGTAATAAGGGGGGCTCCCCCTCCTTTGTCACTGAAATATTAACTTTTTTACTGTGCATTTTTATGAAAAAATAAAATTATAAGTTTGGGGTCTAGCTACAATTTGCTGCTATTAACAACTTTGAATGAATCACCAATATTCAAGTTAACAGATAAAAATGATAAAATGACGATTTCCTCCCATTTTCTCTTTAACAACTTTATTTAAGTTTGTTGTATTCAATAAATTTGTGAAAAATATGTTTCATTTCAATAGGTTCAGCAGCAACTACATTTTGTTTTTTGTTAATTTCTTAGAATCTTTCTTTTTGCTCAAATAGACGCTTGAGAAACTCATTAGCTCATAATTACATTCAAATTCTCTAAAATTTCCTTCCACAAAGTTAAATTTCTAAAAAAATTTCTCAAAAGGGGATGTCACACCTCCGGTAGATGGGACTCCAATCTGTCCATCTGTAAAACCCATATGGGCGCCCTTGATCATATTAACTAAATCTCGCTCCACTTTCACAAATATAAGTAATTAACTGCCTAGAAAGTTATTTAAAACATCGAGTTAAAACATTTACTTAATTACTTACACAATCACTTACTGATTAAAAAAACAAACTAGGTTTCTAAGGTGCTATGTAGGCAAAATACATGTCTTAGAACTTGTTAGGAGCACTATTGATAAAGCCAATATATAATTTTTTACCAATATCTAATTTTCTGATCTAGGTTTCTAAGTCAATACTTTTTCTTCAATTCAGATACAAATCTATTTTTAGTACCGTGTCTTACTACCCATTCGGCTATAAACATATATAATAATTAAGCTAATGCTTTAGGGATAAGGAATGTTGAACTAGAGAGAGAAACTATTTAAGAAAATTCGTCCTCAATACAATCGAGATTCAAACCCCAATCTCCACGTCATTGGCAGACGAGTTTATGGCAATGGTGACGTGTTAGTATATTCAACCACCGAAGTGTGTAATCCTACTCCATATAATTTTATCTAAAAAGGAACACACACAATACTTCATAGTAATAGTTTGTTGGTGTACAAACTAAACTTATGTTAATTTATTAAGTATTTTTTTGGTAAATAAAGAAATACATTGTTAATTCGATTAAAATATAAATTGTTTAACTTATCATATTATTGTCATCAGGTGCAACAATACTGTCTTACAGTGTGTGCTGCGGTTTTATGTAAAAAAAAATGAAAGTCTAAAAATTGATCATTTTAAATAAATTATGAAATATACATATTTTTTTTAATAATTTTAATTATATTGATTCTCAAAATTATATTTAAATAACAGTTCTACAAAAAATAATTCATTGGTGTGGCAAAATAAATTTTAGAACCGTGCTCTTTTTTTCACGTGATCGAAAATGTTGATATTGGAAAAATTTAACTTATTTTACTGGTTTTAAATATTGACTGCGAATCTCTAATAGCCACTAAGGAAAATACCTTGGATATAGTTGGTAAGAGTGTGGACTAATACTTAAAACAACTTAACTAAATCACCCAGTTTTACAGTTTAAATGACTAAATTATCCTATTATAATATAAAAATTGCAATAATATTCTCCCAAATTATTCTTCCACCTTAAACTTTTTTTATATCTCGACAACAAAAATTATTTATATCCATTCTATATGGATCTAATTTTAATTTCAAGTTGTACTAATCAAACTTAGAAGAAATCAAAACGTTTCAGTGCAACAAATACCCACTTAATTGCAAACTTAAGTTAATTTTTTTTAATAAAATCAATATAAAAACAAAAAACAAAATTTGTTAGTGAGTTTGTATTGACAATAACGAAAACTTTTTTTAACAAAAACAAAAATCATTAATCAAAAATGCAGATATTTAAGATAGAGTACAGAAGTGTGGCATTTTAAAAAATGGCTCAAGTAAAAATCTTTATATTAAATCACTAAACAAACTTATTATTTTACACCACCATTTATATTCATACAGTTAGAATAAGTGCCTATTAAAAAAATCCCTTTCTTTATTTATACACATCTTATGAAGGGTACTTGGGGAAAATCGCGTTGTACACATTTTACAGCACTACTTTTATATCTCAAACTCCATAAAGATCTCAGAAAATACTTTTTTTTTATTATTTTAAATACGACAGAGACTTCTTTTAACCATAATATAAAGTGCATTAAAAAGTCTCATGATTGTCTAACAGATGTCAACACTACCTCTCTTTGAGCTAAAATTGAACTCTCTCGCATTTTCTGCATTTCCTTAAAATGAGGATGTAATAACCCTATCCTGCCTTAACTAATCTTCTACTTGCCTAACCTAACCTTTAATGAAAGCAGAAAATTAAAATTACAAAATTTTAACTCAATGAATTATTGCCGAATGGCTTGGAAATGTATAATAATACAGTGTAGAAACACTCTCTAATAATGTAAAGTTAGTGTTAGCGAAGGAAGACAACCTGAAGGTAGAGTTGGATTAAGCCTAGATAGGGACAAACACATGAAGAGAGAAGTGTGTTTGTCCCTACTTAGGCCTAACACAGCTACCCTTTCAGTTTGGTTTGTTTCACTATCACTTACTTTACATTATGTTATAAAATCTCAACTTAGTTACCAATACCTCATTAATTTATCACAATAAAAGCTATTACTATATAGACCTTCAGTATTGGACCATATAAACTATATTATAAATTTGTTTTAAACTAAATAAAATATGATAAATAAATAAAATAGATTTTTTCATACTAATATGCTAAATTTTTGTTTCAATCAAAGGGAATATTTCATTTTTAATTGAAACAAATGAGGTAAAATTGCTATTTTGGATCAAACCTTGTGTTTCCGTTTCATCTCTGGTACGAGTCTTCTTTTTAGTGGTTTTCTTTTTCTCTGAAACAATATGATACAACAAACTTTCGGTGACTTACATGTACACTCTGAGCCATTTAAAGGGTGTATGTGTAACATTCTCTCTTTATAATTTTTATCTTCAGAAGAAATATATTTCACATCCCTAAACCATTTAACCAATAACAAAATAGTATTAAAGTGCTAGAAAAGCTATTTTCGCTTACTAACAGTTGAATTATTTATAAAAATATGGTCGACTGGACAGTACACCAAGAGAGAATATACCTACTCAAATTATATAGAAATCGGTGACCTAGTGGTCTAGGGGTAAGGTGTCAGAGTTCTATGCTGGCGGCCAGGGTTCAATCCCCGGTCCTGGCATAAATTTATCTTATTACCAAACCCTTCCTTCACCTCTGACAAGACATCTTGTGAATGTGGGGAATGCCAGGCCTCCACCGTGGTTCAGATTCCACGTTAAACTGTAGGTCCTCCATTTCATCTCACAATCACCCTACCATTACACATTAGCATAAGTGTGTATAACCCGAACGGGTAGTAAGACGCGGTGCTAATAATAATAATAATATATAGAAATCTATATTTATGCTGGTAGCCAAAAGGTAACCAACATAATTAACACAGTGTACTCAAAATTAAAAATGTACAGATACAGAAACACCAAGTTGCAACTAGGAATTATTCTTTTTAAGGAAAACCTCTTTTCGCTTTTGAAGATTTTTTTTTTCTGCACCACATCTTACTACCTGTTCGGGTTATATGCTAGGTATTTTGTTATATTTGGAAGAATGTACAAGAAATATGGATAGACACATAGAAGAGAATAAACACATTATGGCTTTTACAATGAAAACAAGAACCACACAGTTCACAATTTACATTGCTACAACTGGATAGAGAGGTAGTGGCTGCCTCTTGAAGAAAATCAATCATCATCGCCCAATCCCCCGACCTAGGTTTCATTTTATTGGAACTCATCAGGAGGAAGTATGAAAGGTGCACATTTTTTGGTTTCTTTTTTTAGGAAGTTGTGTTGCGAGTCTCATACTCCTTCCTGGTGTTCCAATAGAATGAAACATAGGTCAAGGAAATGGGTGGTAGCGATTGATTTTCCTCAAGAGGCAGTCATTACCTCTTTATCCAGCGGCAGCAATGTAAATTGTGAACTGTGTGGTTCTTCTTTTCATTGTAAAGGTGTAATGTACCTGATTTGACCCTAAAGGATATTTGAAAGCATTGACAATAATCTCGTTCTAATTTTACAAATGTATTTTATTTTATTTAAATAATACAATCTATTACGTGGTGCTTAAAGCACTTCTTCTTCCAAGAAGGCACAAGAGCCACTATAAATGACGTCAGTGTGCATGACGTAGGACCAGTAAAGTCAGAATGACAATTTAAAAGTCTTTAAAAAATAACTTCCTCTTCTCGAATGAACGATATGCATTTCTATACGGTAATTTGAGCCTGTTTCCTGTTCTCGAACATTCTACTTTCATCCAGATGTTTTTTATATTTTATATTTTATTTTTCTATACAGAAGCTTCTAGAAACTTCCATGAGCATTAGATATATATGAAAGATGGGGCAATAGAACAGCACTAGGAGTCCAGTCCTTGAGGTACTCGAACTGCAACTCCTGTCCGCTATTCCTACGATCGTGTTATCAGCCGCCTCTCTAAATTGCTATGCGACATGATCAGTTTTCCGATCATTACAAATAGTGATTACTGAATAAATAAATAGTATCAAACTTTACAATTATGTTATTATTAAATACTAAATAAAGTGATTTATATCAGTAACAATTATACATGTAACAAATGGATCCCCAACGTGAGTGCATTCACAATATAAACATTTCATAAACCTTATAATTTGCGTCTAAACGTGGGGCCCATAACGAAACTCTTCAATTGGCGCTCGATCACGGGGCTATAAATACTAATTATATCATCAAAATACCGTACCACTTTAATTAGTGCTCGATCACGGGGCAATTATCAGCTAATTAAACAGTATCACTTCAATTGGCGCCCAACGTGGGGCATTCACAATATAAACATTTCATAAACCTTATAAATGGTGTCCTAAACGTAGAGGCATTATTCTATAACTCTTCAAATGGCGCCTAACCGCGGGACGATTAAATAACTTTAATCACATAATTCTAGAACTCTTCAAATGGCTCCCAAACGTAGGGGCATTAAACAGTATCTCTTCAAAGATCATAATGTGTTTGTTCCCTTTTATATGTTTCAATCTACCTTTATTATGCCTTCTCTCAGATAAAACAAAACTAGGAATAAGTGTAAGCATAATACGGCTTAGATTACAATGACATTCCTCACTGGGACAATAGTTTTTGCTCTGTGAACATGCATTTATCAGATAAGGATTAACTGATTGAGTAGCAGTTGAATTGTGTTCTGGAACTTCATCATAGGATGTAGTTTAAAATCAAGAAATCCTTTGATTATCTAGATTTGTTTACCACACCAGAGATATAAAGAAAATGATAATGGTGGTGAACAGAACAGTAAACAAGGGAATCCATGGATACAGTGTACCAACCCAAACTTTCATTGATGGCTACACAATACCATTTGCATCCATCCAAACTCTTAAGATGAAATTACCACCGATGATTATAGTTTAAAGGTAAAGTATTTTTTATAACTAGCATACATGTGTTCATTTTATATTGAAGTATTTTGTGAAATTTTGTGTCCAAAAAACCCCATTTAATTTAAGTTACTAAGAAAATTCCTCTAAAAACTTTGAAAATATTCTCCAATAGTTTCTAGACACTTAGGGTCAGTTTCATAGTCAGAGTTAGTAAGCCCTTAGTGCGGTGCTATACTAAATACAAGATTACACCTTTCCTAAGCTTGAATGGGAAGGGCCAGTTTCGCATGTGTCGTCTTGTATTTAGTATTGAGCCATACTTTAGGCTTACTAAGTCTGACTATGAAACTTTCACTTTCAAACCTTTCCTAGACTCACTTTCTTATGAAGTTTTGCAAAACACAGATTCAACTTAAGCAACAGTTTTCTCGTATACTCATGGATATTATATACATATTTAACATTTAGAAACAAAATTTAATTACACTCAAATAATACTGCCGTAAAGAATTTAATATATTAAAACAACAAATACATAGTCACACAAAGTTAACAAACATTATGTTTAATGTTATCTGATAACACAGGAATACAAGAGGTCATTATTAGAATGTTACAGTTTGGTTTAACATCACACAATAGTCTACATGCACAAACATAACAATATAAAATTAAATGCCAACAGGTAAATAACAATAAATGGTTTATTTTTTACTATTGGAATGATCTAAGTTTCCCTAAAACAAAACCTCCTTGTAAATATGTATACAAAATATATAGTACTATAACTTATTTTTAATGCTGAGTATTATCATATGTAGAAAGTGTCCATGCTAACTTTGATACATAGTAAATATAATCTAATGTGTTTTTACTCGAAGGTATTGTCTCGTAAGTAATTGAGATAGTCCATTCTAATCTACTTTTGTCAGGTTTTGTCCCTAAAAGACCTTAGTTAGTAAATTATAAACATCGCAAACAAATGAATAGGTACTGAAGTAAATTTCAAGAAGGAAATATTTATTATCTCCCACCCTTTCTTCACAAATCTTCAGTGTCAGGGTGGTTTGTTAAATGTTTGACTAGCCATAGTAGCACATTGACGACGAACACACACAATATCAGAATGAACACCATTTGGAATGTCGATAAGACGTTTGTACCATGTCGTATCACTCGCATGCCAGTTAGGTACGAATACATGCAAAAGACGCAGTTAGTTTCTAGCTGGAGCCGGTTGGTCAGGACTGAACATACACAAAAACAAGTAAAAACACTAAAGCTCTTATATATATAAAAACAATTAATGAAAAAAATAAACTTAACAATTTTGATATTACATAATAGCATCTACAGCTTATTATTAAAATAGATGCAGAAGCCTTTAAACTACATATAATTGTTTATGTGTGTATGTGTATATGTATATATATATATATATATATATATATATACATATATATACACATAGATACGCATAAACAATTATATATAGTTTGTGTTTGTGTGTGTAAGTTTAAGTGTAAGTTTAAATATATATATTCACACACACATACATACACATAGACATAGACATATGTAGTTTAAAGGCTTCTGCATCTATTTTAATAATAATTTGTAGATGTTATTTTGTAATATCAAAATTGTTGTCTTTTTTTTAATTACAAACTTTATTGGGAATAAGAGTGTTTTCAAGTTAATTAATATTTAACATAAGAACAATGTAGTAAAACTTGGTACACATAATGTCTTGGGATCCTATCTTCAACTAATTATAGTTTGACAGTTAAATATATTGCATTTTATCTCCAACATATCTTGATAATACTTCAAGCATAAGAAATGTATTATTTTTAACAAAATCATGATTTTTATAGCTTCAAAAAGATATATTATAATTATTTGTATGTAATGAAATCATTTAAAATACATTTTTGGGTTGATAAGTACAAGCAATGTTTTATTTCCTAATTGAACTTATTGGTCTCATTTTAAATATACAAGGCTCCAATCAGGTTTATTTTATTTTTTGGCAATTTGGTAATTATTCGTAAATTAAGAAATTACAACTGGACACGAGAACCGCTCCCATGCCCAGGTGTTATTTATCAATATTACAAATATGACACTTGATGTGGCTTTATATTCAACATAAAGATAATTTTTATCTCCCAAGTGTCACTACTCATGTACAATTAATTGTACAAACGTTAGTTTCTCCAATATAGTAATTATTTTGGACATTGCTACTCCTTAATGTATCAGTGGTGATTCTTTTAATTTTTTGAAAACTACCATCATACAAAAATAATCTTTTAAATATTAATGTAAATTAAAGCATCCATTAGTTACAAACCAAAATTTGACAACACAACACCACATACCTTGTATGTGAACTTCACCCTGTTCAGTGAGATGTACCCTCTCAGTGACCTCTCGTGTTGATGTCTTAAAAAACAGGTCAAAAATATATTATTCTGGGGTTAATATATTTAGTTGCATTTACATTTCTTACACATACTTTTGAAAAGCTGGAAAGATACTTGGTTATTAATTAATTATTCTGTTTGAGCTTATAACAAAATGACACAAATAAGTTTGTGTGTATTTTAATCTAAGGCATAAAGAAGAAGGAGGGATCCTTTGGAGAAACTGTACTTTAATTTAGTTAAGTCAGAGGTTGGCAACTGGTCGATCTCACAGAAATATTCAGATGATCGTTTTTTTATAGTAAAGTGGGGACATAAGTATTTGAGGAAGGTTGTATAAAAAGAATAAACAATATTTAAACATAAAAAAGTAATGCGGAAATGATAGTCCCGAGGACCTTTAATAATGTTATAAATCGATTGGGGCCCAAGAAGGTTGCCGACTACTGATCAAGGTTAATGATCCTAGAATTGATCCTCAATCATATTAACTGACCATATTACAAACCCTACCACTGCCTATATGATTGAGGAGCGAATTGAACCCTAGTCAGATTTGCCAGACATGTCCTTAGAGCGATGAATTCCCTCTCACCTGAGTAGCTTCTGTACTCTCCCATGCATGCGGCCAAAAGTCCTCAGGGGCAAAGTGCGTGATGACCTCCTCGACAGACACGTGTTTTAGCTCCACCATCCGCATGAATGCGCGGAACCCAACGGTAGATCCCACCGCCACCTCGTCGGTCGTCGACTCTTCAGTGAGGATCTGGGAGATGATGGGGCTGTGGCCCTCCCTCTCAACTAACTGCACCATCGCAGACTGAGCCTCCGGTGTGCGCAGAGCTGGGAACTTGTCGGCCTGGTACATGGTGGTGATCTCGCTTACGGCTACCCCTTGGCGCACCAAGAAACCAATAGTCGCGAGCTCCCGCAGGGGTGATTCTCCTGGGCCAAACTCGTCTGCGCGGACAAAGTTCATGAGATTGGAGACCTCCGTTGCAATCCTCATCTCTTCCGTTCTCATGATTTCTTCTATCTTTGTTATCACCTCTTCAGTATCATATAGGATCTCTTCTGGTTTAACTTCCTTCACAGTGACTTTCTCCTCTTGTGTCGGCTTCTTTTCTACCTTTGCCTTTCTTGTTTTTGGCTTCTTCTCGGTGAGCTTTTCAACGCTTGCATCTGGTTGTACCTCTGTGATGGTCACAGACTCTTGGATGGGCACAATCCTCTTAGCCTTGGTTTTCTCAACTGTCTCTTCAAACTCTTTCACCAAGTTTTCGGATGTAACCTCGGATACAACCACTGGTTCTTGGACTGGTACACTGGGAACAGCCTTCTTTTTAGGTATCTTCCGCTGGAACTCTTCAGCAGTAGACTCTGTCGTGATCTCAGAGATGTTCACAGATTCCTGGATCGACACCTTCTTTTGCGCTCGTCTCTTTAAGGATGTTTCTTCAAACTCTTCCACCAGGTCTTGGGTCTGAACCTCAGAAACCATTACAGGTTCCTGGACTCCCCATCGGGATTTCCTCGCCACCTTCTGGGATATCTTCTCGGTGAACGCTTTGACCTCGTACTCGGGCTGAACTTCAGAAACTGTCACAGATTCCTGTACCGGCGTGATCTCCTTGGCCTTCTCTTCGGGTCTTTGGATTTCAGTGACTTGTTCGTCGTCAATCTTTTTGCACGAAGCGATGGCTGAAACTTCGACAGGTTCCTGAAGATGAAGGATCCTCTCAGCTGTCCCCTGATTTGAGACAAACTTGCACATTACTAGTATTATTACAACAACTCCTACTACTCCTACTACTACTACTACTAATACTTTTGATGAACCATCCCTTCACATAACTAAATTAGATCAAAGCAAATTTCTAACAATAAAATAATACTAAAGGAGTATTTTAAAAAAAAGCACTGTCTTACCTTTTCAGTAGTTTGTGTGAAGTGTTTAGTAGATTCAAGGACTTGGACTTCCTGGATATCTACAGTTGCCCTAGAAATAAAACATTAAACTTTATTGTCAATCATAAAAAGGAATGTTCTCTATTAAGACTTGATAAAACCAACCTATGTTTTAGATTTGTGTTTTGGACTTGTTTCTATCTCATACTCCCCATAACTGTCCTTGACAATCTAGTGACTGTCTTAACCATTTGTATAAACAAACTCAACATTATCAACTGTCTCCAGCCTGTGACTGGGTCAGTTTAATCAAATGCCTACAACTTCCTCTGTCCTTCCACCATTCTTCCTCCTCTAACTGCTCCATTATTCTCCTCTCACTTGCACACTCTATGTTATCTGCTCTTCCCATCTCTTTCTTGGTCTCCCAAGGGGTATTTTACCTACATACTTCATCTCCATCATTCTCTTTGGTATTATCTCATTTTTACATCCTCATTACATAAGCATACCATCTCAACCTTGCATCCTCTACTATCTCATGTACTCTCGGCAGTCCCAATCTTTCCCAGAATGCTTAATTTATAATCTTGTTTTTCTTTGTGACAGCTAACATGCTCCTCACAAACTTACTTACCGTGGCCTCCACTTTCCTCGTCTCTTTTAAATCCAATGTGCATGTTTCTGCTGCATATGTGACAATGGGTACAAAGTAAGCCCTATACAGCACTTTATCACACTTAAAGGGCACCTCTCCTCCACATAGCAGGTATCTTACATACCTGTTGAACAACTCCCCCTACCTCCCTCTTATTAGATCCTCTCTACTCCCATCCTTCGCCCCAATCATAAAATATAAACAAACTATGTCCTTTAAATGGTCATTCAGCTACTGACGACTATAATTCTGCACCAATACTTCTAATGACAATCTACAACATAGGGACTAACTTGCTATCTTCTTCGAATGTGACGTTATCAATCTTCTTCCTCCTATCCTCCCGTTTCTTGTCCAGTCTAACCCTCTCTAGCTTCACTTTATCCTTTTCTTCTTTCGCTTGTTGAATCTCCAACCTTTTCTTTTCCTCTGGCGCCAGCTCTGTTGAGATAATCCGGTGGTTTAGTGACATTACACATACATAACATGTACTGGTGAATGGAAGTGAAAATTGCTATGTAATAACCAGCACCAGAGGACTTGTGAGCCAAGGCATCAGTTTTGTCTTGTCTGGTTTTCCGGGTAAAACAATATAGGGGTTTGAATCTGTATTTCTAGTGAAGTTAATTTAGCTTTAGCTAGATTATAATTTACTATGCTAATAGGAAGCTTTAATTTATTGTAGTTGTTTGGATATCATTATTGTGTTTGATTCATCTCCTCTACAAAAATGTGGGTACATTTCCTATACATTTTATCTACCTCATTCCTACTCCAATAATGTATATATGCAAATTGCCCAAATGAGCAGAAATATGCTGTGTACGAAAATATATTTAGTTTCCTAAGTAATTGGTTAAAGATCAATCCAACAACAGTTAATTAATAACAATCCATTGGTTCAAAGTTAGGTTATCTGCATTCTGCAGTATATAATTAAAATCACAATCGACAATGATTTTTTCTTTAATTTGCACAATACTCTTGCTTTAAATAAATAAGAATCTTCAAATTCAGCTCGGTCTCAATGAGAAAGGCAGGAAACCGAACTGGATTGTTACACCTTAGCTAAATTATTAATGTCAAGTTATTGCTAATTTCTGCTTTTAGTATGTCTGTAGCATTAATTGGCTTCAACAATTACAAAGCTACACCAATAAAAAAAATTATTGGTGTAGCTTTGCAATTTGTCGAGTTGCTAACAGCTTAAATACTCAATTTATGTTCATCATTCTGGGCTGTTAAATTTATTACAAATTAATATTAAGAAGAGGAAATCCAAAGTAATTTAATTGCATGTTGTCATAGTAATTTGATTTACCAGATTAAAATGAAATTTTAAAAAGTGCTGTGCAAGAAAACATTTTCTAAGCGATTTTAGTGAATGCATTTATTTAAGTATATGTAATATATTTTTCCAAGCATGAAACCATTAATTAAAAATATTCACACCTTGATTTGGCTTCAAGAATATTTTGTGAATTCAATTTTAGTTTACTTCAAATTGAAAAAGATGTGTTTGCACACTCAGAATATTAGTTATGATAGTTATTAACCAACTTTTTTTTAATCACAACCTCTTACTACCGATTCTGGATTTATTCAAATGTACAAATTACTCTAATGGGTTAAGGATGAAGGAAGCATTTTAGAGGCAATCACCCCACATTTTAATGGAAGGAGAGGGGTAAACAATTTAGGAAAAATCGAGATTGCAACCTTGATATCCCTGTCTTCAGCAAGGCAGTCTAACACGAGAGTGATACTTTAGACAATTCGACCACTGATGCTAGTAATCAATTATCACCAGACATCCCACTTGACCTTATTCCTCCAGTTAAGATTTAAATTAGTTGTAAAAATGGCACCTATCTTTCTTAGCTAGATGTGGCCCTGGCTAATCTTATGTGGGTTAAATAAAACTATCAAAACCATTAAAAACAACTCGTTACCTTGTACATAAAGTCGTGCTCGTGTGGTTTCTACGCCGACGTCACTGGTCGCCTTGCACACATATGTCCCTTCGTCCTCTAGTGTTGCTTTGTGAATGGTGCATGTCGTCTTGTTGTTTTTGATTCTTATCTGTACATTTTTGGTGTTGCGTATCGTCTTGTCATTGTGGTACCAAACTATGTCTGGAGCAAAATCGTTGTTATTTTAGTGTCTGCCATCAATTTGGGTACAATATTTAAAAAAAACTTTTCACTGTTCAGGTGGGATGGGAAGAAAATCAAGTTAAGGTGTGTATTTTTACCGTTTTTAAGATAAAATACATTTTTTGGCCAAAATAAATCAGTAAATATGTTAAGTTTAATTTGCTACACAAAGTAGGCCTACTTAATCTCAAGAGTAATTACATGAATTTGAAGGATTATCCAAGAATGTCGAATGTAGGATGCTCTCCTCCTACAAAGTATATCCCCCTCGTACAAAGTATGTTCCCAACAAGAAAACCAGAGTTAAACTTACCGGGTACAGGAGTTCCAGAATACTGACACTCGAAAACAACAGTTTCTGTCTCTGTGGCTCGAGTGTCCCTGATTTCTTGAACAAATGTTGGCACACATTGGGTGGCTGGAAAAAATCAAATTATAAAAATTAACCAAATAAGATTTAAGGTTTTAATAAAACAAACTATATCATGACTTTTTGCTAGCCAGCTAGAATCCAACATTAACAAAATTTGCTATAGCTATTTTTTATTTTATTTTATTTTTTACATCAAGTCATGTGAGCTGCAGCTGTCAATATCAATACAATTATAACAACATATTAATATTTATCTTTTTTTTTTAGTACCACATCTTATTAACCATTAGGGTTTTTTACATATGCACTACTATCACTACACCTGACTGAGACTTGAACCCCAATCTCCCAGTCATCAGAAGTCCAGTCTATTGTGAGAGTGTTGCTTTAAACCGATCGATCACTGAAGTAGGTTTTATCAATGTGGGGTGCAAAAACTGTTTGAATTTTCTGAAAACTCTCTTTCTATTGTGTTGTTACTATGTATGGTTTCCTTTTCATTAAATCATGAGGGCTTGACTGCATACAAACAAGATCAAATTTTCAAAAAATGTAAGTGAAAATATCAGAATAAAAAGTCAAACTACAAAAAACTGAATATATCTTTACTCAATGCATGCATTTAATAAAGAATAGCAAACCTTAAAGATTATCTTAGCCCTTACGAAGTGGCTGAGAGATATATTCGCAAGATTGTAATAACAGTTATTATGTAGGATACAGTAAGGATGTGCGAAGTTTCAAAATTTTTGACTTTGCTTCAAAAATGTATGTACTTTAACTTAGCCTGAATATTTTGTTTTAATTTGACAGTTCTAAATTTTACTATTAACGATAATGACAGCTATAATATACTTTATATTCAATTTTTACCAGTGTTTGTGCAGTTTTGCACATTACAAGTTAAGGTTTATGCAAAAGAAAAATGAAATCATTAATTGAATTAAACCTTTTGATAATAATTTGATCAATCAGATTAGGACAACATATTTTATATAATTTTGTAATACATAGTTTTTAAATTATATTTAGTGACTATAGTTTTTATAAAATGCACAATTAAATTTTATTTCCAGGATAAAACTTTTTTTTTTATCATCTGAACTTTGATTAGGCTTTGGAAATATTTCATATATTCGATTCGGCTACACTTTGAATGGAAAAATTTGACTTGGCATCCCTCTAAAGTGCATAGTTGCATATTTCAATATTTAAATTAATGACTGGTAAAAAAACAACTAGCCATAAATTAATTGTAATTCACTGACAAAAACACTTAATAGCAACATCCTCTCAGTAGGTATAAAATAAATTGATAAAATTATATTTACAAATGTAAGGAACATACTAAACATTTTTCTTTCATTATTATTTTTATATTCAGTGTACAAGTTGGAGTCAAAGTAATGCCATTTATATATTTAATCTTCAATAAAGTTTCAAAATAAGAGTTGTAAGTCAAGTCTAAGCGGAAATGACGGCCAAAGAGTTTGGATGTTTCAATCATCTAATATATATAATAACTGTGGACTGGAATAGAACCTAAGACTTTGGTTTAATGGCCATGTTCAGGACGATGTAATATCCCGGCGTCATAAAAAGTTAATAGAGGTGGGAAACTAAACAATCATGAGTGTTTTGGTTGGTCTTAAGGAACCCCAGTCCTTGCGTATTGTTGGCTTTAATACCAACACTTGAACATTACATCAGAATATAATTAATAGATAACATCATTAAATACCAGTGTCAAGAGCCATATTAATAGAAAAGGATTAAACCAGCACAAGAGAATCAAACTAGGGACCTTTGGTTGGTAGATGTATATGTTACATACCTAATGACTAGAGTAGATTAGGTGGATATATAGAATCAGCCAGGAACTTGAAACAGCGGCAAAATCAGTGATCTGAGTGGAAACAAAACATTAAAGAAAATGGCAAACATGCCTTTAGTCAGTTATGGCATCACTCGACAAACACACAGTTAAGTCAAAAACAAACAATTTAGTGGTTTTATACACATAAAGATTACACCACCATATGAGAAAAAATGGTTATAGTATGATCTGTGAATATCTGCAAGGGCTCGATGATGATGTTTGTGATATATATACCATTTAATATCGTATTTAATTTAGTAATGTATCTACTTTGTCGTGGAAAATATGATTTAAAAAAAAAATGTTGGCATCGCATCACTCAGGTTATAAGTATATGTACTAATTATGCTAATATGTTAAGGATGAGGAAGATCTTATTTAAAGGAACTGTAATCACATTAATGAGGAAAGAAAGTGTAAAATCATTTAGAAAGAACCATCCTCAGTGCACGTAATAAGGGATTTGAACCCTGATCTCCCTGTCAGTGGCAGTCCAGTCTATTGCAAGAGTGATGCCTTAGACCATTTGATCACCAAAGTGAATTACTTACTCCGAAAATAATTTCAAATATGAAGTATAGCTTTGTCAGTTGAATAGAAAAATTTCCCACCACCTAAAATAGTAAGTAGGTTTTTTGTTTTTTTTACCTGACATAAAGTCATGATCATGATCATCATCGCTAGGGCAGTGATCATCGTCAGAAGTTACAAATGCCGCCGCTAAGCCACGCCCTTCAGTCGTCATACACTCACTCTCCAGCAGCAAGAACTCTTGCAGTTCTTCCTGGCTGTCTGCCGTGTGGAGCTGCTGGAAGGCCGAGGGGTCCAGCTCTCGCGGTTCCAGAGGGAACTTGGTTGAGTCCTCGGGGACGCTGTAGCAAGCGTTGGTCCGCTTGGGGGACAGCACAGGGATCTTAGAGCGAGGATACGTCTGGTATTTCGTCTGCCTGCTGGGTTTCATGCTGGCATCGACAACAGTGGGGAGGTTCTCACAAGAAGCCGAGAGGAGCCTCATGGTTGACTCCTCTGCTGACTTCTCGTCAGATGACTTGCTTGCCCGGTTGCTGCTGCTAGCAGTGGAAGGTTCACTACTCTCGCGGATAGGAGGCAAGAAGAAGAAATTATTGGGAGGTTCATCTGTCGAACCATTTTCAGTTACATAAACAATTTCCACCACTTCCTTTTTCTCCTCACGCTGGTGCAAATGAAGCACTGGTACTTCCACACCAATCACGGTTTCTTCCTCATTCTGGCCAATCTCATTGGGGCACCTACTGTTACTTCCAAGTCTCTGCGTTCGTATTTTGATCCACATTACTTTCTACAACATGGCTTGTCTTCGCCTGGGTGGTAGTCTCCACGACTGTGACCTTCTCGGCAGTCGTCTCGAGGGCCTCGATGGCCGCAGAAATTGAGTGTCTGTGCGATTGGAGGTAGTCAGTGATGATGGTATTGGCAAAGTCTGAGCCCGCGGACATGCTGGAAGGGTGGCACTCCCGTTCATTAGTAGGATACACACTCACATTAAACTGCGTAGGTGAGGGAAGAAGGTTGAGGGTAAACGGCACATGGGGGGCATGCACAGTCGACCTTGCAGTGGTGTGGTCATCAGATAAAGAGCTTGCGCTCGACACAAACACAGAGTCGTCACCGACAGAAACGTCTAGCGATGTGACGCTCCCACCGGTGTTCCCGCGCCTCCTCCGAGATGGGGCCTGCAGGCGGCAAGTGTCGAGGCTGTCTACGGACATGTTACTGCTACTGCCATGCCTAGGCATGCACGGGGACACGCAGGGGAAAGTGGTGTTACCTCTCAATTGATCCTGGAGCTCTTCCATGTGTGTGACCCACTCGGGCTTGCGGTACTCCTTCGTGCCAAGGATTCCTATCGAGGGCAAACACAAGAGTTAACATTCCAGCAACACATACATGGTATTGTTGTTACTTACTTTTAAATCATTGTTTGAATCATTGTTTCTTGAAAACATCAAATTAATATTGATAAATTATAAATATAAATTAACTAAATATTTCTATATTTTAAATATATAAAGTAAAACCCCATTAGACCAAACCCTGGTAGGCTGAAATTCCTGAATAATCCTAACACAATTTTTGGAAAATGAGTGGTGGAAAAAATAACTAATTAAAATTAACTGTATTTTATTGGTAAACAAACTCAAAGTGAAAAGGGAAGTTTAAGAAATAGTGATAATAAATACTTAATATTTACAGGTTGTAGACAACACAATGTGTTGTCCTGTAATTAAAAATAACTACACTACTATAAAAAGCTATACCATAAATGTAAAACTATACTACTACATATTAAATGTTAAACATCATTTAAATTAATGTAAATTTTATAAAACTTATTCAAATGTAATTTAATTTTTTTTTTAATACTCAATTTCCCTGCAGATCCTTAAGTATTCTGCATAATTTTTGCTAGTTCCGAATAAGGATTGCTCTCAATGAGTTCAGATTAGTGAAGTTCTACTGTATACAGTATATACCATTGTGTTTTTAAATGTGGAATATTTGTCAGTTCAAATAATTAAAGGAAAAATGGTATAATAACTGCTAAATAAAATTTATTAATACTTAATTCCATAAAAATAATTATTGACTTATTTAATCTAAAGCAACTTATGTTTACATAACACATGCGGTATTTTTTATATCTAATAGGTTATTCTAAATATAGTTTCAACATCAGAATATCATTATAACATAGTGTAGTCAAAAATGTAAAAGTGCACACATTTATAACAATTACTCTAGAATCAACAGGCCCCATAACATATTCATGAAAATAATCTGCAACACATAACTACAAATAAAACAAACAAAATAGGAAGATAGCCTGAAATAGAAACCCCAAATATCCCTTTCATTTTGTTGTACATGAATGTACCTGGTATATTATGATAATAAGCAGTGTTAAAGCATGGTTTTGTGGGTGTGGATGGGTAATGTGACCTGCTTGTCTTGGTAGTATTTATGTTTTCTGCTTGTGAAGCAGTGAATTATGGGTAATAAAGGCTGGGACAAGGCGGGAATGTTCCCACGCGAGAAGCGTATAGCTAACAATACAATCTTCCCCACACCATTACTAAAAGCTGCAAAAAAGAAAAAAAAAGCAGGTACTTGATTATAAAAAGCATTTTCTTAACATGTAAAAAAAAAAAAATTTACATATTTTTTTTCAAAAAATTTCACACATTTTCAAAAATCAAAATAATTTAATTTTCAATATTAGAATAAGAAATTCATATTTAATAGTAATGTTAAAATATTACTGTTGACAAAGGATGTAACAATCCAAAACAGGGTTTAAGTTTTGCTAAAAAAAAAATTCAACTCACACTTTCTCTGTTACTTTTAGTTAATATTTATAATATTTATTAAAAAGACAGATATATAATTTTGATAAAAAGAAGAGAATGAGAATGTAAAGAAAATCAACATGTATAAGGCATGCACACTTAACATTCTGTGGAAATTATAGCACAAATCTTGGAAGATAAATTGTTAAGATGAAATGACAGCTATGTAGTTTTCATAGTAAAAATATTTATTTTACTTTCTTTTATAAAACCTGAAATATCTAAATATCAGTGAAAAAATTTGCTTCAATGATTACTATAATTGAATCCCATGGATGTTGTTAAAGAAAAATATAAAATTAGGCAAAAAAAAAAATAGACAAAACACATCTTTGATACTTTTTAATTAAATTTAATTTTGGTTTAATCTGTTGGAAAGTTTAAAAATAAATATATGTATATATTGAGGAAATATTCTAAATTTTGAAATATCACAACACACTTACTATGGCATAATAGTTATTTATCAATAAAAATAGCAAATTGACTTTTTTCAAAATAATGGTTCTTATAAATTGACATAAATAAAAGTTCAAATTTGGGTGAATTTCGTGTTGACCAAATTCTGCAAGAACATTTCCAAGACTTGAGCTGTTTCCCACTGAACCCCCTGAAGATAAAAGAGAACCCACACAACATTTTGGCCAACGACTTGCCCTACCTTCCACAACCAGTTCAGTGACAGTTTTGGCCACCCCCAACTCATTGCTGGCTTCGCAGATAATCTCCCCCTCGTCGTCGGGGTACACCTCGGTTATGGTGAGCACCGAGGTACCGTCGTTGTAGTCCTCCATCTGGAAGTCTTTGCTAGGGGTGAGTTCCACCCCTTGCTTGAACCAGCGCACCTTGGGACGAGGACGACCCTCTACTTTCACCTCCAGCCTATGACAAGAGAATGTTACATTGGTTATTTGACTCTTACCAATGGATAAATGACCAATCCAGGGCAAACCAATTCACTGTAGAGCAATGAACTATAAATTATATGTTTTAAGCATAAAGTGGAGATTTTTGTGTATGGAGATCCTGATATTATCATCCGGCTTGATTTTTCATGTGTTATTTTCCCTGTAGCATATCCATGATTTCAAAAAGCTAATTGGAGAGAGCAGGGGTGGAGGATTTTTTTTTTCTCCTAATAGAACTTCTTCAATAAAAACTCAAGCTAAATTTATAGTTAACCGTTATATTGATGTGAAAATTAAGTATATATTATATTTGAGGTAATACAACCTTTATCAAGTGTCAGCCTAAAGTATTGTAGGGATTTTAATCGAACATCCTAAATTATAAAAATTATATAGAAAAAAAAAATTCTTTAATCTAACAATAAATATAACATGTCAATATTTATGCACGTTTCAAACCCATACGATATGCATTAGATGATAAGGATATAAATAAAGTGTGCAAGTGAAAGGAGAAAAATAGAAGCAATTGAAGGAGGAAGAATTGTGGAAGGAAAGAGGAAGATGGAGGCATTTTACTAACTTGATCTGGCCACAGGCTGGAAACAGTTGTTATTGTTGTTGTTGTTGTGATTGATGATGATGATGATGAGACTACTTTTGGCAGACCCTGTATTTCCTAACATCCCAACCTAATGCATGTTTAAATTTTGCCTTAAGAGTGTATTTATTTGGATTTTGGTTACACATCTAAAAGAGAGGATTGTATTCAGACTTATTACATCCACTTCACTGATAAAATCATCTAAGTCGTCGCTTTTGCAATAGACTGTTGATGACAAAGAGATTCAGGCTTTAATCCTGGTCGGGTGTACTGAGGGTGTTTTTTCCTGAATGGTTTTTTACTCTCCTCCCACACAAATGTGGGTACTCTTCTCTAAATTCAATCGTCTTCATCCCTAACATATTAATGTGTTCTGTACGTTCTGTACATATGTGTATAGCCCAGTGGATAGTAAGAGAACGGTGCTAAAAAAAACACATTATAAGTGGAGGCGTTAGTTTATGAGTGTGTGTACCTGGTAAGCTCTCCGTCCCTTACAGGTATTAATTCATGTAGTCGGGTTGTGAACTCAGGAGCTCGTAATGTCTCCTCAGTGGCAAACTTCTTGGTAATTTCAGTTATAGTTTCCTAAAACAATAATGACTGCTTATAGAACCCCTTTTAACTATACCAGACATTCAATAACAAATAAGTTGAAAATTAGAATTTTATTTAACTTATAATTATTTTAATTAATAATATGTTATTGAATTTATCTATTAATTTATTTATCTGAAAACTATAACTTCTTTTATTTTCTTGTTGAAAGAAATTTTCATCAAATGGAATTAAAATACAGTTGTTAAATGCTACCCCATACTGTCGTTTAAGAACATACTGTTTCCAAACAGCCTTACGTGAATTCAGAAAACATTTACAGCTAGACTAATTTAACCATTTCACTTCTAATCTATTTTTTGTATAATTTCAAATAGATTTAGCTAGCTGTTGCTCTTTAATAGATAGGGGTGGCCCTTAGATTGTTGCCAGGGGTAAGCAATGCTTGACAGGACTGCATTAATAAACTCTTTCCTATCATTAATTATCAAACTAGGCGTTTAGAGCCAATCCACAAACACTCGACCACTATCAAACTGAGTGTGTGCAGTTGGTCAAATGAATGGTGAATGGGAAGGATCTTTTTACTAGTACAGTCCTGTCAAGCCTTGGTAACTCCTGTTACTATCATAAACACATCCATTACAATGTTTATTTTTAAACATCAAATAGCTACTACTATTCATTATTAGCTCCCTCACTAGTTTTATATATGTTAAATCAGTGTTGTAAACCTTTAGCTAATACTGTTTCTCAATTTGTATATTCTTATTTTTGAGTGAAAGTTTTGAAATATTCATCTTTAATAGAGATTTAAAAATAAAATATTGTATTTAACATAAAACCTATAATAAATGTGCCTCAATTTATGTCAAATAAGATCTAATTTTAGCTCAGTAATACCACTAAATGTGATTATAAAGATTTGGGAGTATAAAACATTTCATAAAACTCTTTATTTACTAACAAAGATTACATCATGAGGTACAAAAAAAAAAGACATAATAAATATTAACTATGACTCTCAAACATCAGTAACAACATTTCAATCAAATAAATCAACACAAACACGAAGAAAATGTTTGTGTTTTAAAATCTAAACTTAACACTTTATGATATACAAATTAAAAACGAAATAGTTTTTCACTGTAGGAACATAGTTTAAAATAAATTAAGTCTTTATAAGCACATCACAGCTCATTTTGTAAATTAATCGAAGAATAAAACAAATCTGTACTAACTGACCTATTATCACGAGAAAAAAAAAGCAACTAACATATTCAACACCTTTAAAAAAAACCATTAATCTACAACAGTAACAAACTGCATAACGACGACTACTCATTATATTCCGGATCATAAATGGAACGCCAGTAAATTACCTTTTCGGCCAAAAGATCCTCTTCGGAGCCACTTTGACCTGTGACTAGAGATGTGGTAACTGTCACAGACGCTATCTCAGAATCGGGGACATATTCATAAGCTGGAAACACAGAAACATGTCAAGAATTTGACGTGGTCCTATAAAGTATTTAGTAATAATAGTAATAATTTATAAAACAATATTTTAATGCAGGAAAGCTATAACATATTCATAAACAGAGTTTTTATAAATCATAACATATTATATTTTTCTATCAAACTAGTTACAGGCCTAAAATATCTATTAAGTTTAAAAGTGGAAAAGACAGTTGGCACCTCTCACAACATTCGAGTCCAAAGTCAAATCGATGATTAAAAAAAACTAACCTTCAACAACAAGTGAAGCGGCACATATGGTTTCTCCGACCCTATTGATGGCTTGGCATGTGTACTCCCCGGCGTCTTCGGGAAAAACTTCAGATATTGCCAGCTTGCACACCCCTTCAGTGTCCTGATAAATGAACACGTCTTTTGCCTCTTTAACCGGTTCATTCTTGTGGAACCACATGACCTTGGGTGTTGGCTTGCCGGTCACCTGCAGACACACAATTTAATTTGTGTTTCATGAAAAAAATTGATTTTGGGCCATTGTTTGGTAGATAATATTACGTTTCAATCTAAATTATTATTTTTTGTACCACAATTAATAAGCGAGTCCATCTAAGTATGTATAGAGCACAACATAATTAATCCCAAAAATCAAAGTTTGCTGAAATGTCAGATCAACTATTCTCAAATTTAACTAAGAAAGTAAAAGTACTAAATTATGTATTTTATGGAAAGTGTACCAACCTTGCAAGTGAACAAAACTTGCTCTCCGTCCATCACTCGGACATTAGCTATCTTCTTTGTGAACCTTGGCGATTCTAGTTCTACCACCTCCTCCCACTCTGTATCAGGAGTGATGTTGACAGACGCGGTGCAAGTGACGGAACCTCCAACGTTCTCTGCCCGGCAAGTGTAGTTTCCGGCCTGTTCGGGTGTGATCTCGCTAACAAGAAGCATCGTACGATTATCTTCCGTCACCACTCGTAGTTCTGGAGAGGACTGGATAGAAACAAAAACAAAATGATAATTTTGTGCAAAGTGAAAAAAATTGAGAATTTTTAAAAACTACTTTTTTATGTACTTATTTGCAATAATTTAATTTCAAAGATTTTTTAAAATAAAATCGCTACCGTTATGGGTATGTTGTGCAGGAACCATTGGAATGATGATGTTGGATATGATTCCACAATTGTCTCCAAAATTACCACTTCTCCTTCGGCAACTATCTGTGGTCGCAAAGGCTGGATGAACCTTGGAGGAACGACATGTTCTCTTTCAGCTTCAGGTTCTGGAAATATTGCAAGTATCACAGACACATTTTAAAAGTATGATCATGCTGCCAAATCTTACACAAATTAAATTGATTAAGAATCGTATTATGAGTAACTAAGTAACATTATACCTTTAACTGCAACAGATCCAGAAGTTCTAGCTTCGCCAACAGGATTCATTGCACGAACTTCATACTTTCCCACATTTTCTCGGCGAGACTTAGGAATGTGTAGCGTCGTTTTGTTTTCTTCAACGACAATTTTAATGTCCGAGGTAGGAGTGATCTCCTTTCCATTACGATACCACTTAACGTCCGGTGTGGGTTTCCCTTCAAATTCAGCTTCCAGGTTAATAGGTTTGCCAGTCTGAACAATCTTGGCTTCAAGAGGACGTGTGATTTTTGGTGCATGAAGTACCTCTGGCTTATACACTTGAACAGCTTCTCCTGGAAAAAAACATATATTATTTTTAGGAATATATGTGGTAAACTAAGATGATTTCTAGTGAAAAATAAAATACTCAAATCATAAATTGAAAGCTGTCTTTCAGAACTCACTGAGTATCAAATTCGCGCGGCACTCCGCCTTCCCGAAAGTGTTGTCTGCACGAACACTGTAAATCGCCTGGTCCTCCTCTTTGGGTTTTAATATCTTCAAGGTTGCCAGGCCTGTCTCTGGCGTGTATGTGATTTCTTTGGCTTTGGACGGTTTAACCTCCTTGTTGTCAACAAACCATTTGACTGTGGGCATAGGCTGACCAACGACTACGCACTGTAGTAGGGCTGGCTGCTTGCCCTCAACCACCTGCGGCTTCAAGGGCTGGACAAAGTGTGGCGCTGTGCCCGTCTCCTCTTTCTCTGTAATTGCACAGCAAAATAAATCAGTTCAAGCGATCACAAAGTAGACCAATTAGTGTAAAGACCATTTCAATCAAGTTAGTGCACAAATAAAACAAAAGTTCCTAAATTATTATTAACCGAATCAAGAACTAATTGCACAAAAACAAATATTCCACCATATATAATGCATATAACTTGCATGTTTCTTAAATAAAAGAAAAGAGTAAAATTTGATTGGTCGGCTGCCAATGGAAAATAGCTGGCAATGACAGGTAGTTGGCAAAAGTTGTCTCAAACTAAAGATAACTATTTCCAGAACAGCATCAGATGCCAGGAACTGTAATTAATTAGCTATAAACTATTTGTTTCAGTTTAAAAATGTGATCATGGGGAAGGCATGAGAAAATACTATTTTCAAAAGTTGTGAATATTTATCTCACTGTGTATAAACTTGTGTCCAAACAGTTGGTTTGGTTTAAAAAAAAATCTTTTGTGTCCTTAAACATCAGAAATTAAGAATCAACCAACATAAATCATGCTATATGCTTACTTTGAGGAATTTCAAGATGCTGTGACCTTGAAGCCATTATTATTATTAAAAACAAATGTTACATGGTAAAATAAAGGTATTAAAGGAACAGTGTCCCCTGTGCAAAGCAAAGCTAGAAGGCAACTGAAAGCAAATTTTGGCAATGAGCCTTTTAGCATCTTAGGGTCAAACAACATCGCGGGCCAAATGACCTGTGTTTGCTCGAAAGCTATTTAAACACGACCAACTTCTACACGTGCAAACACACTTTGTTACTAATTCTTCTCATCTAGGTTCAAATTAATACAAATATTTCATTGTGTGTATATATACACACACACATGAAAAAAAAATTGAACACAATAACTTATATTGTCTTCTTTATTATTTTTTTTGGCACTAAGCCAAACAAATTGTTTCATTAAATTAAATAAACTCGGTTAGTTTTGTTTAGAAAAAAAATATAACACAGCAAAATAACTAGCAAAATCATGTAAAATTATTAATACTGATTAATTAAACCATAGCTTCAACTTAATCCATGTGTTATTAGACACACATTTAATTACAATGCAAAATTAACACACACAAAAAACTGTCATTAATAATAGTTAGGTACAAATCTCATGTTTATAATAATGTAGTAAATTATGCTTTATGTTAAACAGGTTAGTTATATGCATGCAACATATATGATATGTACAGAATCAGAATCACATTTTAATAACTCTTGTAGATATTTAATAACAAGTGGTAAAACTTTCGGCATGTTTCATTTGAAGGCTACAGGGGAAAAGCGGGGGAAAGTTCAATTTTAACTAAGATCACATCAGTGCTGCAATCCGTTAGACAATTATGAGACCTTTCTAATACATTTGAGATTATGGTTAAAAGAGGTCTCTATCATATTTGTAATAATTAAAAAAAAAAAGTATTTGCTGGGGTCCTTATGGAGTTTGAAATATACAATTTGCTTTACTGGAAAATGTGTGTAATGTGGCTTTTCCCATGTAATCTTCATTTGTTTAAAATAGCTTTAGAAAATCAAACCATAGTTAGCTGATATTTTCCACCTGTCTGTTTACAAAACATTCAATACCTATTTTATGTCATTTTCCTGGAAAAAAAAGTTAGTAATTTTTAATGTGTTATTAAGGTAAAGTAAAATCATCAAATTATCTGCAAAACCAACACTTTAGTCTCATCGCACTTTGCCATGCCTAAAACTGTGGACAAAACAAAAGTTAGCAATTAAAAATCTATTGAATCCTAATACAACACAAATTAAATTATGCTTAGCATGCGTCGTGCCTGACACATACCAAGAACAATAAGGTTTGCTGTGCAGGTGGCAACTCCCGCTGGGTTTGACGCTCGACAGGTGTACATGCCAACATCTTCCGGTTTGGCACCACGTATCTCCAAAGTTACAATGCTCTCAAACACCTGTATGGTGATTCTTTCCGCAACCATTAATTCCTGGTTGTTGTGATACCAGGTTATCTCCGGGAATGGAACACCTTCAACATCGCATGTAAAGGTAGCTACTTCTTCAGCTTCGGCTACAAGAGGTTTCAGTTTGTGGATGAAATGGGGTGGAATGTTTTGCACTGATGGAATGGTTATTTCCGCCACATTCTTTTGAACCAAAGAACGTCTCACAGTCCTGCGATCTTCTGAAACCTCTATGTCCTCTCTGACTGGTTCTTCGGGCATCCTGATCATGCCTTCCGTGACACGTTTCTGGGTGATAATTTCGAGCTCTCTAAGTGGCCTGTCTTCATCCTCAGGAAAGGAAACTTTTCTTTGCTCTACAAGTTTCTTTTTAGAGACCGTGTCCACTTTAACTTCTTTTCTCCAGAGGGGCTGTATTTCATCTAGTTCTTCTTGTTCAATAGGTTTTTCAGGTAAGTGCTTCACTTCTTTCTCTTTCCGTGCCACAAGGGTAATTTGGGCTTCAGATCTCCTCTCCTCTACAACTTCCTCATCTTCGTCTCTGAGGTAAGTTGGAAACAATTCTGGTTTCTTTGTCTTGCTTCGTTTCTTCTTGTGTGTTTTAGAAACAAGAATTTCTTCTTCTTCTTCTTCTTCAACTTCCTCAGGAGTTTGGTCAGGCTGAGGCTGTTCTTCGGGTACTATTGGCTGTTTATATTCGTCTACAGCAAAAGTGACTTCCTTCTTTTCCTTAGGTTTCTTTGTTATCGATGGATGTTGAATTTTTTCTGGTGTAGTTGTCACTTCTGCTTTGAGTTCTTCTATGGGCTGGATTTGGTCTGGTTTTAGATCTTCATCTTCCTCAGTTTCCAAAAGTTCACCAAACTTTGTATGTTTTATTTTCCTTGTCTTCTTTCTAGTCACTAAGGTTTCTTCTACTAATTTATCTTCTTTTTCTTCCTCCTTTTTGAAAGGTTCAAGTTCAAACTTTTCTCTCTCTTGCTCTTCAATGGGTTTTTGTTTTGTAATTGGCTTTAGAATTACTTTTTCCTCTACTTTCTCTTCTGGTTTTACTCTCTTGATTGGTTTTAATGTGATTTCTTCCTTCTCCTCAACTTCCCCTGGTCTTTCTTTCTTAACAGGTTTTAGAATAACTTCTTCTGTTTCTTGTGTGACTTCCTTTGGTTTCTTTCCTCTTCTCCATGGAAGCTCAGTCTTTTCTTGTTTCTCTTCCTCTGGTTTTTCTTCATCAATTAGCCTTTCAGGAATCAATTCAGGAGCTTTAGGTGCATCTTTGGGTTTTTTTCCTCTTCGCCAAGGCAGTTCAGTTTTCTCAAGTTTACTATCCTCTTCCGGCTTTTCATGATCTTCTGTCAGTTTTGTAGGAACCAGTTCTGGTGCTTTTGCTAAATCTTCCTCTGGTTTATCTTTCTTAACTGGTTTTAGTACAATCTCTTCTTTATCTGATTTGTCTTCGGGCTTCTGTTTCTTAACAGGTTTAAGCTTAATTTCTTCCTTTTCCTCTATAGGTTTATCTTTCTTTACTGGCTTGAGCTTTATTTCTTCACTCTCCTTATCCTCTGGTTTATCTCTTTTGAAAGGTTTAAGTTTAACAGTTTCTGATTCTTCCTCTTCAAGTGGCTTTTGTTTTTTAATAGGCTTTAATGTTATTTCTTCCTTTTCTTCAATTGGTTTATCCTTCTTAACAGGCTTTAGTTTTATTTCTTCCTTATCTTTCTCTTCTGGTTTTCCTCTCTTGACAGGTTTTAATGTGATTTCTTCTCGGTCCTCAACTTCCTCAGGCCTTTCTTTCTTAACAGGTTTCAGAATAACTTCTTCTGTTTCTTGTGTGACTTCCTTTGGTTTCTTTCCTCTTCTCCACGGAAGCTCAGTCTTTTCTTGTTTCTCTTCCTCAGGTTTTTCTTCGTCAGTTACCCTTTCGGGAATCAATTCAGAAGCTTTAAGTGCATCTTTTGGTTTCTTTCCTCTTCGCCAAGGCAGTTCAGTTTTCTCAAGTTTACTATCCTCTTCCGGCTTTTCATGATCTTCTGTCAGTTTTGTAGGAACCAGTTCTGGTGCTTTTGCTAAATCTTCCTCTGGTTTATCTTTCTTAACTGGTTTTAGTACAATCTCTTCTTTATCTGATTTGTCTTCGGGCTTCTGTTTCTTAACAGGTTTAAGCTTAATTTCTTCCTTTTCCTCTATAGGTTTATCTTTCTTTACTGGCTTGAGCTTTATTTCTTCACTCTCCTTATCCTCTGGTTTATCTCTTTTGAAAGGTTTAAGTTTAACAGTTTCTGATTCTTCCTCTTCAAGTGGCTTTTGTTTTTTAATAGGCTTTAATGTTATTTCTTCCTTTTCTTCAATTGGTTTATCCTTCTTAACAGGCTTTAGTTTTATTTCTTCCTTATCTTTCTCTTCTGGTTTTCCTCTCTTGACAGGTTTTAATGTGATTTCTTCTCGGTCCTCAACTTCCTCAGGCCTTTCTTTCTTAACAGGTTTCAGAATAACTTCTTCTGTTTCTTGTGTGACTTCCTTTGGTTTCTTTCCTCTTCTCCACGGAAGCTCAGTCTTTTCTTGTTTCTCTTCCTCAGGTTTTTCTTCGTCAGTTACCCTTTCGGGAATCAATTCAGAAGCTTTAAGTGCATCTTTTGGTTTCTTTCCTCTTCGCCAAGGCAGTTCAGTTTTCTCAAGTTTACTATCCTCTTCCGGCTTTTCATGATCTTCTGTCAGTTTTGTAGGAACCAGTTCTGGTGCTTTTGCTAAATCTTCCTCTGGTTTATCTTTCTTAACTGGTTTTAGTACAATCTCTTCTTTATCTGATTTGTCTTCGGGCTTCTGTTTCTTAACAGGTTTAAGCTTAATTTCTTCCTTTTCCTCTATAGGTTTATCTTTCTTTACTGGCTTGAGCTTTATTTCTTCACTCTCCTTATCCTCTGGTTTATCTCTTTTGAAAGGCTTAAGTTTAACAGTTTCTGATTCTTCCTCTTCAAGTGGCTTTTGTTTTTTAATAGGCTTTAATGTTATTTCTTCCTTTTCTTCAATTGGTTTATCCTTCTTAACAGGCTTTAGTTTTATTTCTTCCTTATCTTTCTCTTCTGGTTTTCCTCTCTTGACAGGTTTTAATGTGATTTCTTCTCTGTCCTCATGGTGCTCAGGCCTTTCTTTCTTAACAGGTTTCAGAATAACTTCTTCTGTTTCTTGTGTGACTTCCTTTGGTTTCTTTCCTCTTCTCCATGGAAGCTCAGTTTTTTCTTGTTTCTCTTCCTCTGGTTTTTCCTCATCTTTAACCTTTTCTGTAATCAATTCAGGTCCTTTAGGCACACTCTTAGGTTTTTTTCCTCTTCGCCAGGGAAGGTCAGTTTTTTCATAGCTACTTTCATCTTCAGGTTTTTCATCGTCTATCAGCTTAATAGAAGCCAGTTCTAAATCTTTAGTTGTTTCTTGAGGTTCCTCCCGTTTAACTGGTCTCATTTTAACCTTTTCCCTCTCTTCTTCTTCACCTGACTGTTTTTTAGTGTTTTCTTCGGTTTCTTGCCAAGGTGTTCTTTCGTCAGTGTCTTTTTTAATCCTTAGTATTGATAAGTCTTCTTGCTCTGTGAGTTCCACAATTGTTTCTTTGGATGAACGCCTTTCTTCTTTTCTTTTAACTCCCACACTTTTTATTTCCCTATCACCTATTCTTTCTAATGTCATTTGTTTTTCAGTCTTTGATTGTGAAACATCTTCAGTCTTTTCGATAGGTTTGAGATCAACATGATCTAAACCTTCTTTAGAAAGTTCTGTTATTTCGCGTTTCACAGGCTTTAACTGAACTTCCTCCAATTTGTCTTTGGGTACTTCTCTTTTATCTACAAATGATCTTTTAAGTTTAACTGCTTCTTGTGTCCAAGGTATATTTTTGGGTTTTTCTTCTATAATTGTCTTGGATACTTTTCTGACACTGCTATCATCCTCGATCCATGTTGTTATATTTTCGTCCTGTCTATCTTCTTCACTCATAATTTTACTTTTAGTTTCAGATGTGATACTCTGTAATTTGTTGATTTGAAGCATGGATGTCTCTTCAGTGTCCACAACCTTAGCAGTTTTGTCACTTTGTTTGATAGTCATTTCTTTTTCAAGTCTAAGTTTTTCAACTATCTCAGATTTCTGAATTACATCTTCAGGCTTGTGGAGCTCATCAAACTTTTGTGTAAGTTTCTCAGGAGTGGCAGTTTCTTGCACCACAGGCTTTAAGTCAACCTCTTCCAATTTGTCCTTGGGGATCGCTCTCTTTTCTGGTCTCGCTGGTTTTAGTTTTATTTCTTCAAGTACCTCCTTATACTGCTCCTTCTTTTCTTTTGGTGCTCTTTTCAACTTTACCTCTTCTTGGGTCCATGGGACTTGCTTGGGCTTCTCTTCCTCAGTAACAATGGAAGAACGCTTCCGAGTCTTATCTTCCTGCGAAACCCAACGCAATTTTGTTTCTTCAATTTCTTCTTCTTGTAGAGTAGCGAAATCTTCCGTTTGTTTGGCAACATTGTCTTGCACTTTTTTAATAGGTATTTTTTCTCTCCACGGAGCAGTTGCTTGCTCTTTAGTAGTTTCCTCTAAGGAGCGATTGATTTCTAAAAATGTTGATTCTTCTTCATCATGTGTTTTTATTACAGATGTTT
Organism: Timema douglasi; assembly: GCA_901482245.1. Taxonomy (NCBI): domain Eukaryota; kingdom Metazoa; phylum Arthropoda; class Insecta; order Phasmatodea; family Timematidae; genus Timema; species Timema douglasi. Next base: position 254,086 of record CABEEJ010000019.1, on the reverse strand, counting down.
TCTTTAGCTTCTGTGTTTTACGAATGCCTTGTTTTGATTCCAAGATCTCTTCGACTTTAAGAAGTGCGGTGTCTTCCTCTTCTCTAACTAGAAACTGAGTATCTTCAGGCTTTTCCTTCTTATCCTCTGGATGCTTTGATTCTTTGGTTAATGGTTTCAGGTCTACTTTCTCTAGCTCTTCCTTCGGAATGTCTTTTTTATTTCTCCTGGTTGGTGTGAGTTGAACTTCCTCTACCCTTTCTTTTTGAGGTTCCTTTCTTTCTATTGTTGCTTTCTTCAGTTTTACAGCTTCCTGAGTCCAGGGTAATCCTTGATTTTTTCTTGGCTCAGCTATCGCTTCTTTAGTTCTGTCAACATCCAACAGTGTTGTGTCTTCTTGGACAGTCGTTGAAAGCAAACTTTTCCCCGGGCGTTTTTCCACGGGTCTCAGCACCAACTCCTCAGGTACTTCTGAACCTTTTGGTATTTTCTTCCCTGGCTTCAAATCGACTTGTTCTAAGGCCTCTCTGGGTATTTCCTTCACATCTCGTTTCGTAGGCTTCAACTGAACTTCCTCTAACTTCTCCTTCTGTAGTTCCTTCTTCTCTTTAGGAACTTTTTTAAGTTGTATGGCCTCTTGTGTCCATGGCACTGGAAAGATTGCTTTCTCGTCTTGAGAAGTTGCAATTTCTTCTCTTTTATCGAGGGTAAGTAGAGAGGTGTCGTCTTCATCTGTGGTTGTAAGCACACTTTCACCCGGTTGTTCAATTGGTTCTTTACCTTTTGGACTTCTGAAAGGTTTAAGATTCAGTTCATCCTCTGGTTTTTCAAGTTCTTTCTTATCTCTTTGAACAGGTTTCAAATTAATTCCATCTGGCTTCTCATTGGTCTTAGAACCTCGACGAACTGGTTTCAACAAAATACCCTCTGGCTGTTCTGGTTCTTTAGCTAGCCTCTTACCTGGTTTTAAATCTACTTCCTCGAGCTTTTCTTTTGGTATGTCTTTCTTTTCTCTCTTCGTCGGTTTTAGCTGAACTTCTTCGATCTGTTCCTTTTGTGGTTCTTTCCTTTCCCTTGATGCCTTCCTCAGCCTGACCTGTTCTTCCGTCCAAGGTTTGACCTCTTGTGTGGTAGGTTTGCTGTCCAAAGACCTGTCCCTAGAAGTGCGACGCCAAGGCGTCGCGGGTTTGCCCTCCAGAGATCTATCTCGCGACGCGCGTCTCCATGGCGTGGTGGAAAATTCTTCCCCTTCCTGATGAACCGCTCCAGCCGGAACTGTCCTAGGTGTCTGTCGACCTCTTCTCCAAGGTAAAGTTTCATCCCCTGGTGGCAGTATAACTTGTTTGGCATCCTGCAGCCACTGTTCATCATCTGGTTGACCGACACCATCTTTAACAAGTGGTTGCCCCAAACCCCCCTTAGAGGATCCTGGAGTACCTTTGGTGGAGGCTACCGTGCCGCCTTCTTGAGTGTCTTTGATAGGGGTGCCATAAACAACTCCGCTGCGTCCTGAAAAGTTTCATATAAGCCGTCCAGATGTATATTCCTGCAATAGTATGTACTGGAATGTAAAGGTAAACACAAAGTACATAACTATGACCTAAGGTGTAGAAAGCTCATTTTTTAAGGTGGGGAGGGGTTCATAAAATTCCAGGGGGTTCCGGACTCCCCCCATCTCAACTCACCAAACCCTTATTTCTATGTCTTTGATGATGGAACCTGTGAAAGTTGAGTGTGTTATGTCCAAGTCACTAATGTGTTTGTTTGTTTTTCAGGTTGTATGTCTGCAAAGTACCTGAAGCAACTTACAACATGAGTGTGGTCACACATGCCATCAACGCGTTGAAAATTTTAGTTAAAATATCCAGGAGCATTAACAGACATAAAGAGGACATTTATTTTGTATGCCACGGGTAAATCTGATAGATTGTATGCTTATTATTCTAATTAACAGTGCACAATTATTTGACGAAATCAATAAAGAAACTTCCAATTTTAACATTTTGGAACATTTGTTTGTTAAGCTTATAATTATGAGCTGTAGTTTTTTGATAATATTTACTCACTACACATAAAATGTATAAAAATAATCACTTATATTTAATAAGTAGGAAAAAACAAACACATTTTGTAACTTTATATAGTAAAGACGACAATTAATAAACAAAAATCTGCTATTCATGCAAAATATTTTTTTGCTGCTCTAATAAAACTAAATTGCTATAAAAAAAAGGTAGAATCAATAGTGTTTTATAAAACCAAGAAACAAATTTGAAATATTCTATCCTGATCATCACTTGTTTGAACTTCACAAAAGTGTAGAAGATAAAAAACCTTTTTATTTGTGCGCGTTTCTCACCATTCGCCTCAAGCAAAACAAACATAACCAAATTGTGTCATGTCTTCCCGCCGCTTTTGAAGTCCATGACCAATGCTTAGTAAATATATAATTAGGAATGGAAGATGGTGTAGGAGGGAGGGGTTCTGGGATCTGAAGCAACTTTCTTTTTACAACCAAAGAGCTTTTGAGGGTGTTTATGTAAGTTAGAGTGTCTCTCTCAACACTTCAAGTTAAGTTATAGTTTGGTTTGCATAGTCGGGGTAGTGAAATTGTGTGCACAAAAAACTGACATTCCATGATTTAATAGAGGAACAGATCACATACTGAAACTTAATAATGTTTAGATATTTCATTAATATATTTTTCACAGAGTGTTAGGTTCAATTTAAGTGCATAAAAAAATTACAATAATGTAATAGGGATTAAGAAAATAGATTTTTTTTAGAAATGCACCTGAATTTGCGTGGAACAACAATGGGAAAACATTTAGGAAAAAGCATCCTCAGTATACCTGATTAAGATTTGAACACCAATCACCCTATCATTTAGCAATCCAGTCCAACATGAGAGTGGCATGCTAGATCATGCAACGACTGATGTGGTGTATCTGATACTAAAAATAAGTTATCTAATAAGAATGCTTAAATTTTATTAATACAAATAAGTGTTTAATATTCCACAAGTGTGCGTACACTTTATACACCGTGTCTACTAAACTTGACCAATGAAATCCCCGACCTTTTCCCTGATTTCCCCTGATCATTTCCTAAAATTCCCGACTAAAAAGTATGTCACATTCTTCTAACT